>CAEGAF010116355.1:0-11310 GCA_903067075.1 Micropoecilia bifurca
TAATTGTAATTTTATACTATTTAAATACTACTAAAGTATACTAAGTACAAAATAAGTTGTTCCAAAATAGTACAGTTTAAGTACATCGATAAAAGTATACTAAAGTATGTCAAAATTTAGTATACTAAAGTATGCTTCTTTTTTTTTTTTTTACCAGGAAACCCTTTAAACTTTTTACCAGTGCTGCACTGAGAAGAACTAATGACAAGTCTCCACTTTAGATTTTTTTTTTACTTAAATCTTTAAAGTTTGTATGTGAAATAGAGAAGAAAGTCTCTGTTTTACAACACTGTTCGCGCAAACAAGGCCTTAAGCTTTGAGTGACTTTCATCACCGCAGCCTGACCAGTTGCGTTTACAGTAATGAAAATCCTAATGCGCCCTTTTATCTCACGGCTTCTACCTCGCTTAGCAAATTGGATCACATTCATTTGAAGGAACCAAATTGGTAACACAACAAAACAGAACAGAGACGAGCATGCCCAATAGAAAATGAGACAAATTAACAAATCCTCTTCATCTTCCTTACAACCGTGTCAACAGATAAAGATTTAACGTTGTGCTTCCCTCGTTCCTGTACTGGTGTGGCTCCAGGGTGATGGAGTTCTTCTGCTGCCGTCGAAAGCTCTGCTCCTCACCGCCACCCGTGTCTCAGAGCGTCCTTGGACGAGAGACGCCGCGATCAGCGGGCGGCTGCAGGAAGAGAAAGCGCTGCATAGATGTAGAACAGGAAGAAGAGCAAAGTGATTGACGTGGAGCAAAAGCCTAGGTGAAAAAGAAGATGCACAGTCGATAATAATTTACAATAAAAATGGTGTCTCAACGTCTTGAAACCATTTAATATTTATGTTTCTCTTTCCCAGATGATCTCTCATGTCCCCTTTCACCAGTTGACCCAATTTCCTGTGGTTTTATGTCAATTTTGTAACACGTCTTATCCAATAGAATTACAATATATTTTATTGTAATTGTTGGTTTAACAAGGTTATTTAATACTGAATATAAAATAACCTTTTTGTTGTAGTAGGCTTAGACTGGTATGAGATTACTGAGTAAAAAAAATTTAGTTTATACATAGGTTTTCTTAAAGCTAATTGTTATTATTCAAAGCAGAATAATAATACTTATTCTCGTTGCTACTAGTGTAGTGTAACATATTTATTAAACCACTTATAGGCAATGAGGTACTATATGTCATTTGGTTTTTTATTTAATTTCAATATAAGCAAAAATATAGACCCAAACTTAATTAGTAGTCGTTTTCAACATTATTGTTGCGTAGATCATCATATCGTTGAGATTTTGCTCCTTATAGAGCAACAATAGGTCTACAGAGAAGACTCACAATCATGATTTTCTAAAGTTGTTTAGGTCTGTGGTCAGGAAAAAGGCAGCTAAAACCCACATAAGCTGGACACAAGCGGTTCAGACTTTCCCAGGATGCTGAGTGCTGAGTACTATGTATTTATTTAGATATTTACAGAAAAATCTTTAGTTTCTGTATTCCTTCCTAAATTTATTTGAAATGTTTTCATTGAGAGCAAATGCGTCAAACTTCCTGTTTGTGCGCAAGCTTGTCGAATAACGCTGACTCTGACAGTGACGAGATGTTAGCTGGCTGACCTGCTTGTCGATATGCACAGGTAGCTAGCCTGCAAACAAAAACAAGTGCTACATGTAGTTTGTGAAATAAAATAATAATAATAAAAGCGATAGACCAGCAGATACCTTCAGCTTTTCCCAGATTTAGTTTGAAACACATCAACTCTATCAATCAATCTATCAAATTTTATTTGCCTTGCGCATGCTTCACATCATAAAAACACAAAAACGAACAATTTGAATCATTACATTTTTCCCAAGTGCCGCCATTACACACCTAAAATGTTGGTAAATGTTTCGTTTATTATGGTGCAAATGAGAAATTATATATCATTTCAATATAAATAAATATTTATTGAGAAAGAAACAAACAATTGCTCTACAGCCAATTATCTTCTTCAGAACAAATTGATGGAAAAGTATTACATACTTGCTTCTAGGTGAGATTTACCTAAATAGCTCCCACATACAGCACTCATGAATACTCACCTCATTGTTGTGTTCATTATGTTTTTACCTCCCTGAATCCTCTGAGACACGTTTTACCACTGCAACAAAAGAAGAATGACAACGGCTGTGCTTTATAAGGAAATCGAGAGCTTTTATTGTTTTCATCTGAAATGGTGCGGTAATCTCTCCACGGCCAATAAAACCAGACCCGATAGCCTGGTTAAAGTTTTTAGGAAGGACTTGAGTCTTTGGGTTTTTATGACAGGCAGCTGCTGAGACAGGCAGCCTATGTCATGCTACGTTCAGACCGTCTCCTCTTTGCAGATTTTCAGCCTCTTCCCTCAGGCCACAGGTAAAAAAAAAAAAGCGTCTGCGAGGTAAAAAGCAATAGAGATGGAGTCTCTTTTACAGCTGTTGCTATTGTAATGCCTAATAACATGTAGCCATGAGTGTTTTTTGTCTGTGTTATCGTACTTTACACTTTGTTGATGCTGAATGATCACCCTCGGCCGTTTCTGGGTTTGTTTTTCAGTGAATGCTGCAAAACAATTTCCCAGTGGGCAAAGTAAAATGACCCTCCCTGATTGATGTTCAGTGACAAAGATATTAGATGTTATCTGGTCAGGGGGACGTTCTGGTTTATAAATACAGCACTGTTTTGATTTCAACAGCTGGATTAGCAAGTAGCCACACTTTTCCAAGAATACTTTCTAAAACAATTTACTCCTGTAAGAATCAGCTGAAAATGAGATTGTTAATCTGAAAAAATGGATGCATGTAGAGTTTTTGACGGGCTAATTTTACAACCCAAACTGTTTTTCAGTAAAGTGCTTATTACAGTCAGCTGACAGTGCGTAGCAACAGGTTGGGGAGGGGCAGCAGTCCATTCTGCATTCCTTAGTGAAAACTCCAAGAATTGAGATAACTGCACTGTCATCTTATGGTAAGGAACAGTGTGACAGAAAATGTTTGTAGATATGAAACCTTAGTTTATAAGTTGACATACCTTGATGCCAGTAATTGAACAATGCCTTATTAGTAGTATGGGTGGAATAGTACATGTATTTGTACCAAAAATTTCCGGCACAGTTCTGCTGGTAGCGAACAAATCCAGCGTTGTTTCATACCTGAAGAGATGCAGAATGTTAAGATGTGGAACTAAATGCTTGACGTGACGTTCTAGCATGACTTTAGAAATTGACACCGAAACAAAACAAAGACAACTCTGGTCATCTCTAAGCTCTTCTTTGCTTTGTTACAATAAGGTTTTTAAGGCAGCTGTAGCGAAGAAAAAAAGAAATCAGGTTTAACAAACCCAGAGACCAGTGACTGCTGTGAAACGAACTCGTTACCTTGAGAAAAACATTGGGCATTGGCTCTCTGTTTCCGTAGTTTACAGAATCACTCGCCTCAACAATGTCAAACAGACGGTAGAGATCACTGATACTGGAGAAAAAACAGCTCAAGTCCAAAGCTAACTGGAGCATTCAGCCAGTTCAAAACGTCGTACAGCGTAGAAGATGTAACAACACACTAGCTGCATTTCCAAATGTGTGCAAAACATTGTAGATACTCCACTAACGGCAAAAAAAAAGAGACATTTCCATTAACTGAGAAACGTGAATAAGTTTGTTCACGCTACGCCATCATCCTCCAACTACTTCCTGTCTTCTTCTTCTTCTTTGTGGTTTTGCGCCAGCAGCAACTTTCTGTTCCATTTGGTCGTAAAACGAGTTTTATTCGAAATTGCCGTGTTTCCCCCAAGCAACTTTGTTTCCTAAATGTCAAGTTGCGGTTCAATTCTGTGGTGAGTTGAACTGCAGCTAATTTAATGGGGCATTCAAGTGCATCTCGTACGCTGGATTATCAAAACTACTCCAAAGTGGTTATTTTGTTGTATAATCCATAAACCAACTGTGAGCACTTTTTGTTTTCTGTGATTGAAGACTTGATAAACTTATTTACCATTATACCCCTATAATTACTGTGTTACTAACTGCTACTACTTAATAATCATTAATAAAAAATATTCATTGTGAGTAACTCACATTTTCTTTACCTCTTTGTTTCCTTCTGTCAGTTCTAGCAGCTCAACCACAGTCCAAAATATTTTTTCTCTTCTGTTCTCATTTCCTATAATATAATATCTTACCACATGTTGCCTCTAAGGAGATTTTTGTAATAATGATGTTGTGCAAACTAATCCTGCTACGACCACTGAAACTCGGTTTGTCACGCAGCTCTTTTGGAGCTGATTCTGAGAGCGAGCAGTAAAAACACCTAACTGCAGGCCATCCCATCTTCTTCATCGTTTGACATGATTGGATCAACTTACACTTGATAAATCCTGAATATAGCCCAAATTGTGAAAACTCAAAATTTATACCAACACATTAAAGATGGTTAATGGCCCTTCTTTAAGGCGAAACTCTTGTTGTAACTCTGATCTACGTGAGCCCAACACTGAGCATCTCCATATCTGCTTTATCACCTCCAGTAAGCTGAGAGTTTAGAGGCAATTAGCTTTCCTGTGTTAGATTTAGCTTTTTAGCGGCTAATAACTTCTGCTTTTATGAGATAACTCACAAATAATGTTTATTCTTTGTCTTCTTTATAGGGGACTTCTGTTAATTTGTTGAGTGTGCATCCGGTGACAAATGGGAAGTAACCAAAAGTGGCTATCTTACTGATGCAACAACTAACGAAGCGTTCTTAGCATCTCCACGTTTTGACCCTGCGATCCAACTGCTGTAAGCAGAATACGGCCGGTCACTAAATGCAACGTCAGCTGCAAATCCACACGAGACCGTCCACGGTTCCTACGTTCTCACAAGGTGAGAAAATGGTCTTCCGTGCTTTAAATACTGCGACTAAAGAAGAAGAAAACACACAATTTTTAGCCCATATAGACTGAAAAACATGAATATTTTAACCGACTTACTAAAACTTATTTGTTACAGCTAATTTTGTTAGTTTTGCTTAAGCTATAATTCTGATTTGAATAATTCTGAAGTCAAAGTTATACCTTGGCTACCTCTGGAAAAATGCTGGTTCATTTTTGTCATGTGGACTAAAATTGTTGAGTCTAAAAAAATCAAGTAAAGTAGTCAGTTTTTTTTCCACTACAAAAGGGATATTATTCCAAAACTTAATAAGGATTTTTTTTGTGTGTTGTGTTACATGTAAAGCAACAATTTTTCAAATTCTTTTTTGCTTAGTTAAAAACATTTACTCAGTGATAAAAAAAAGTACTTGTAAAAAAAAAAAAACTCTTGCTAATGCTTAGCCAACTTTAATAAATGAAATAAAAGATGATTCGTGTGCAGCAAAGTCTCTGGATAAACGAAGCTTCATTAATCGCTACAGTTTGGTTTAAAAAAGATACTTTTCGTCGTAGTTAGCATTTTTCATTGCAAGAAAATTGTGTCAGCAATAATTGTACCTTGATTAAAAAGAGAAAGTTCAGTAAAAAAATTTGCGTCATTCTTTAACTGCACGAATGTCCTTTGGACACACCTGGGATAGAGTCATTGTCTTCAATCAAGACGTAAATGGATGACCCAATAAATAAATTCATACATATAGTCTTTTTTTTTTTTTTCTAGTTGCAGCACCCTATAATATTTTATCACACCACCCCTGTTTAATGTTAAATCAGAAATGGTTTAAAATGTCCTGCTGGCTCTTTGCTGTTTCTGTCATTGCATTTTATCAATGTCTGAGGATTTCAACCTTGATCTTTAAATGTATTTTTTTTAATCTAAAACTTTTTATCTAATTCCTGTTATTGGGACATGAATTAGCTGACTCCAATTTTAAGCAAACCTACTCATTGCCCACTCAATGCTCTTTTCATCAAAAATAATTAAAAGTACTAAAATAGCGCTAATAATTAACATTGTAGTAATACAGCATTGTAGTAAACAAGTGTTTTGTTTCAGAGGGGGGAAAAAACAAGAAGCTGATGATTTACACTTACATTTTTGCTGTAAACCTTTATTTCACTAGCATTATATCATGAAAACATTGAGCTTTATGCAAAGTTTTATGACTCAGAGGAAGTGGCCAGAGTGCGTTACTACTTAGAGTTTCTAACTTTGTCCTTTGTCTTACTTCTGGGGCTTTTGCAAGTCATGTTTTAAAAGCGGTCGCGATGAGAGCAGGGGAGGAATAAAAAGGTTAAAGCTTTAATTAGATACCTCTTCCACAATCTCAAATACTGTCTTGCTCTAAAGGAAGTCAGAGCTGGACTCTTTAGAGGAATATTCATACATTCAGTCTGCTCAAGTGTTTGTCTGGAAAAATATGAATATACCTCAGAAGCTGCAGGTATTAATTAAAAGAGTTGTTGCTTTTGTGTGTGTCTTCCATGCAGTAAATGTACATTATGATGTGATAGAAAATATATTTAGTGGATAGAAGTGAAAACAATCTTTGAATGTTCAGTAAATAACGTCTACTTAATGAGAACTTCATATAAAATATATATATACAGTATCTCACAATTTTCACATAAGTTTTGGTAAATTATTAGCTTTTGCTTAAATGTCTGGATAATTCTTTTCCGTACAGATACGATCTATGCATCATTAATAATAATAGTGACTTAAAACAAAACTTTATATTGATTATTACTGAAGCATATATCTTGTACTTTTAATGTGTTTGTTGTTGTCATGTCACTGTTTTCTTTATTTATTTAATATATTCTAAAAGTTTTTCCAGCAGAGATGAGTTGTTGTTTTTTTTTCATTACCGTACAATCATACGCTTTTCAAGAGCCACCATAATTATTTTAAAATATTCGACTGCTGGAAATTTTGTGTCTACATTTGAAAACGTTCTCAAAATTTGTGAGTTTTTTCCAGCAACCTTTGGACGCTTCAAACTCAGAAGTTTCCCAGTTTTTTTTGTAGGAAATTTCTGAAATTAATCTGAAAATTTTGGGGGGTTTTCTGTCAAATTTTTTATTTCACATGAAATTTCCAGTTTTTTTCTAGCAAATTTTTATTTATTTTTTTAAATCAAAAATTCCCATTTTTTTCTGGAAAATTTCAGAGTTTTTTTTTTTCTCTCTCTATCTACTGCGGAAGAACTGCACCTTTCTACTCACTGTGAGTTTATGCCACAAGCAGCGACTACATATGAATGTAAAGCTTTTGTACCACATCTTTACAAGGGCTGCTGCAAATGACAAAAATCCTTCAGGTGGAATTTGAGGTGTGAAAAGACAGGCTTTGTTAGCTGCGCTCGAGTGTCAGCATAGTTTCTGTCGGGAGCAGAGATCACTTTGTGATTTGCTGCTGATAAATTCCTTCGTTTGTTTTTCAAAGCTGAAGAACGTGTCTCCTAATCAAGCAGAGCCTCCATATTCTGAGGTCTTGGTCCATTTTGCTTAGCTCTTTTTTTTCAGGCTTTAAAAGTTTTTGCTGATTACAGAAAGGAGCAAATTTTGGGGGTAAGAATTCCTTCGAACATAAACTTAGATGACAACCTAAATGTTTGTTTTCTTGAGGATGAAACTTTATCAGTGACATTTAAAATCATGGTTTGATATACTAAATTTTCTATTCAGTATATCCAATCAGTGCAACATACAGGATTATGTTGCAAAACATGTTATATGCTTTGAGGGCTGGATGTATGAGCTCATAATTGCGCAGTTTGAAATTTTAAAACCAAATTCGCTTAATGGAAATACGGCAATTTAGAAAAAAAAAAGGTTTTCTGAGAAAAGGTTTTACTGCTGGGATGAGAAGAGTTATTTTAGTCGTATCAAAATTAGGTTTTTTTCCCAAAAGTGCAACTGAAACACTTTTTTCCCGCATCACACGAGTCACATGATCAACAACCAGGAATAAGATAACAGGAAGTAGCTGATAGAAGATATTTTTAATGACTTATCTCATGAGCAAACTTATTCACATGGGATTTTAATCAAGTTTCTAGTTTCAAACCCCACCGTAAGTGGAGTGTACCAATGCTATGCTAGCTATTGAAGTATTGGTAATAATTCAATATTAAATATTGGAAATGGTCATTTATAAACTAAATTACCATTTAGTTTTCTTGTCAATAGTTCTTTATATACGCGCAAGTGTAAGAGTAAAAAATAATTGTTTTCATATTTTCCCAAATATTTCTAAATACTGTTAGCAAGGCAACTTTGGTTTAAACTAGCTAGCATGGTATTAACCTTCAATGGAGGCTTGACGATTGATGCGTTCGCTGACCAAGGTAAGTCAGAAGCCTCAAATCAGACACTTTGTTCAGAGTTGTGTCTTCAAGCTGTAAGTTGATTATAGCACAATCTTTATGTGTGAACTGTATTTATCACCAGGCCATGAACAGGCGTCACGTCACAGTAAAACTGATTGTTGTTTTTTTTCCCCTTATCTGCTAATAGGATTCCCACTACCTAAAACTTAAAAGAAAAGAAATACTGCAAATACATTTCGATTTAAATTATTGGGGAGGATGGATCAATCTTTTCATCATTTCTGATGTAAAAATGATGATTGTCTTTTTCATTATCAGTTATCTTTACAAATATATCCAATGAAAAACAAACTTTGTATATTGATGTATTTGGTAGTTTCTTACTGTTACTTGTTCATTTGTACCAGCCTCACAAACTGATGACATTATTAAATTAATTCATGACATTGTTGGAGATTCCAGGGAACCATGAATGTGGAGTAAGGAGCCGCAACGATGCTTTGAAGGGACTTAGAAGAAAGCTGCTCTTGTGGGTGAAAGGTCAAATGTGATGCATTCAGAAATATTGTCAATCTAGAGAATTCACTGTTAGATCACTAGTTCACAATTTAATCATTTGTGTTCAAAGCAACAACAAAAAACAAGATCAAAACACAGACAATAGAATAGTGGCTCCCCAAATCTAATTACTAACCTTTGACCAGACATGGAGACCACTATGACTTCCTGACTTCACATGGCATCTTTAATGAACTTAGTTTTATTTTTAAAATAATATAATGAACTTTGATGTTACAGACAAGAGAAGACGAGCTGTGCATCGTAACCTCTGACCTCTCATACAGTGACCAGCGACCTGGTAGAGACGGGCTCTGTTAGGTTCAAAGTGTACAAGTTAGAACAGCAGCAGGGTGACGCTACTAAAGATACGCTCTCTCAATAAAAGGAGCAACATTGTCAGTGCAACCTGAAGAAACATGATTATATGGATATATTTTAAATAGTTTAAAATTTCAACTTTTGCTCCTTCTGGTGACCATTATTTAGTAATATTTTTCTGTATGTTTTTTGTGATCATTTAATGAATCTATACTTACTTATGCTAACAATACAAGTTTATCTAAGTAAGTTAGTGTTATAATAAGCACGGTGAGACAAAAATCTATTCAGAAGCTTATTTAACTCCAATTTCTGTTACGCTGGATTTTAAGACACAAGAGTTTCTGAAGGCCCAAAGGCTATTTCTGTTATTACATAATTTATTATGAACTTTGACCTGCTGACGAAGTTAAGCACAAGAGCCTAGCAATACCTGTTAGCGCTTTTCTCTGGTGTCTGATTTTTCCATGACACATTTTTATTAGTAAAGCTGTTCATTGGCTCGGTGCGTAAATATTTTTTGTCACGTTTATTGTAGTGATGCCGTTTGTTTTCCTCGGCCTGAGACTAATCCTCGCCCTCCTTGAGGCGAGTGTGTCACCTGTGAAAACACTCCAGGAAGCCCTCCGGAGCCCCCGTGCATGGCCTCGCTCTCGGCGCCTCCGCTCCTCTCCGGCATTGATTGGCGGATTCGTCGCCGCGGGCTCCTTCGCTCCGCTCTTTTCAAACGATTGCGCTTCTAATCAAACATAATTTACTCACTATCTGAGCGCGTTCCGCAGCCTCGCTCGCCCTCACCCGTCCTCACCCCTTCCCCCCCACACCACCGGTAGCCCCTAGCCCAGGGCCTGTTGCCAAGGCAACCAGCATCTAATTTCTGAAGTGTCAGTTTGCATTATTGTCTTCACGCTTTCCAGCAATAACCTCTCTCCTCTTTCTCTCTCTGGCCTGTTTGTCTGTCGCTTCTGTGCAAACACACCAATACTCATATATGCAGCACACACACACACACACACACACACTTTCTCTCTCCCTGCTTGTTCTGTGCTTCCTCTATGGCCTCTTGCACTTTATCCTTTAGATATGTTTTTTTTTGCAGAGCCGTCTCCTTGAATTCCTTCTCTTTCACACACACAATGCAACCCAAACAAAACATCATGCATAGAATATGTGCTGCGACTGCTGAAGAAAACCCACACCAAACATTGCACTAGCTCTGAGTCTGAACAAATCCAGAAAAAGAACACCTGGAAAGCGACGCGCCGCCACTGCATGTGTGCAATAATAATAATAGAAATGTGTTCAGGTGGGAAGTAAGAATGGATCACAATAAACAAACAGCAAGAAAGACTGGTGATGTTGATATCAAACTGCAATGTTTGTGTGTAGATATTTTTAAAAAATCACAGTTACACAATTATTTGATATTTTGTGAAAATTAATTGGTTTGATGTCACTAAAGAAATAAGTTAAGCAAAAGTATAATTTGAAACCTCAGTACTGGTGAAGACAACAGAAATTGGCTTCTTGGTTAAGTCTGCCTCTGACTTCCTGAAGATGATATGAGACCCTATGTTGATACTCGTCAGCTTAACTAAGCCCATCAATTCTTAAGAGCTACGACAGTTTTCAGTTGTCATGTGAATTTTAAGTTGACTTTTAAAATGTTGCGGAAAAAAAACAAGAAGAAAAAAAATGTGAATTAGGCATGTCTCCATCTGCTGGAATCAACCAGGGCACGTAAAGCATCACTTCTTCAGATGTTAATGTCACGTAGTCCTGCAACAAACAGGAAGCAGAGGTCGTTTATTGTGGTGAGATTTTTTATTTATCGTTGTCATGACAAATTTCAATTATTGATTATATATTTAAAAAACCAAAACCTACAGTATGAATATGTTGTTCTTTCTTTTTTCTTGTTGCTATTTTCTCCACTATTTGTTCCACAAGACCACCAATAAATATTAGATAATTTGAAAAAAGAAAACCTTATTAAATAGATTTACATGTATTAAATTAAAATAGTTACATTTTAAAAGTGTGCCAATAATCACACTTTTTGAGCAAGTGGCCTATTCTAAAGAATATTTCTTATGACGTATGTTTGTTTGTGGCGCTAAGAATGGTGTGACATGCAGTCACATCCATAGTTACCTAAAAA
>CAEGAF010116365.1:0-24769 GCA_903067075.1 Micropoecilia bifurca
TGTGTGTGTGTGTGTGTGTGTGTGTGTGTGTGTGTGTGTGTGTGTGTGTGTGTGTGTGTGTGTGTGTGTGTGTGTAGCCAGCAGCTCCTACCAGTGGTACTCGTGGGGACCTCCCAACATGCAGTGTCGCCTGTGCGCTTCATGCTGGACCTACTGGAAGAAGTACGGCGGCCTGAAGATGCCCACGAGGCTGGACGGCGAGAGGCCGGGGCCCAACCGCAACACCATGGTAACGGCTGCGTTCCTGGACCGTTAGTCAGAGGAAATCCTCCTGACTCGTCCATCTAAACAATGGCTGGTTATTTTCCAAATTCCGTTTAGTTTTTTTTCCTTCTCTCTTCCCCAAACTCTCCTTTATCTGGTTTCGTTCTCCCAATTCCGCTTTGTCCATTCGACCAAATTTACGAAGTCTAAAAGTGTCGTTATGGATTGAATGATGTCCACAATGAGATCCTCATTTACAGCTATTCAGGCTTCACCAGTAACAAATTAACGCTGAGGTTCAACAGAGCATTGAGTGGCTTTACAAGATGGTTAAAAGCACTTTGCTGCCATTTTTTTTAAAGAACTGAAACTTTATGTTCAAAATAAAGAAACTTGTGTTATTTAAAGTTGAAACCAGACATTTTCATCTCAGACGGTTTTTTTTGTTTTTCCTCGTCTGAAGCTAAATCAGACTAAACTTTTCTTGATATCAGGTTAGTTATAAATACTAAAATAATTTCTATTTGCTAAATGCCAGGAAATGTAGTGGAAAGTGTTTTAATTTTACTTGAAAACTTCTTGAATTTTCCAGTGAAGGGTGAAAAAGTTCACCGACTCCGTCTGTATTGGAGTTCCCGATGTTGCTCTTCGCTGCAGGTGGCCGTCACATGTTCGCCTGCGCCTTCACTTGAACACGCACTGCTGCGAGAAAGAAGTTGCCAGACCTGATTCTTGCATAAAGCTTAAACTTTTTTGGCTTTCATTTCGAGGGAGTTGGCGCTTTTGTGAGTTTTGCCCGTAGCTGCAGTGACCAAAAATACAACAGGGTTTGTTAAATTCTCCGATCCCGTCTGTGCGTTTTCAAAAATAATAGTGGGGCAACGGGGGCCTCTACTCGCAGCAGTAAAGTAGCCCATCTGAGTCCAGGTGAAACAACCTGACCTCAAGGCCATGTTGGCACTTTATAGTCATTCGCTTTCAGGGTGACATCGTGTCAGACACGAGTCCTGCCTTGTCCTCTGACCGAGCCGACGTTTCCCGTTCCAGAGTCCTCACGGCCTCCCTCTGCGCCACAGCAGCAGCCCCAAGTTTGCCGTCAAGACCCGGCAGGCGTTCTTCCTGCAGACCAGCGGCGCCGCGCGGCTGGCGCGCCGCCTCTGCGAGGACATCGTCCGACCGCGATACCTGGCCCGGCATCCCTACCTCCCCGTCAACACGGCAGCCGTCAAGGCCGAGTGTAGGAGGCTTTGTGTTCCCAGCAGCCAAACTTTGGTCACGTTCCACTGTTTTTGTTTGGTTGGTTATTGACGAGTGTCGTTTCGCTGACTGACCTCAGGTGCTCTGAGGTTAACGGATCGGCCAAAAAAGCCTTCGCAGCTCAAACCGGTGGAGAGGAAACCTCTGGAGTCGGTGGTTCGGTACTTGGGTGAGAGGCCTGCTGTCACGTTTGTCATGTTTCTGCTTATCTGTTGTGCATGAGAAGGTTTTGCTCTTAAAAAAAAAAAAAAGAAAGCCTGGAATTGTCTGGGTTGTTATTTCAATGTTTTCCAGGAAAAGTCCAGACTAAGAAAATACGACTGCTTCCAGACTTTATTCCCTGGCTGGTTGTCTTTTCTTCCTCCCTACTTCATCTTTCCATTTTTATCCTTTTCCTTCTTCCTCTTTCTGTATTGGGCCTTTACTTCCTCTTATCCTTTCCTCTCTAACTTCCTTTACTTCGTTGCTTTTGTCCCTTTTTTATCGTCTTTCCTTTGTCACTTCTTTCCTTCCTTCTTCACTCCCTTGTGCCCTTTTACCATTTGGTTTGTCCTTCCTTTCTTCTTTTTTTTCCCCATGTCCTTCCTTTTTCCTCTCAGATATAATTGTTATCTTCTTGTGTCCTTCCATTCTTCCTTGCATCCTTCCTGGATCGTGCTCTTTCTTCGTCACTCCGTTTCTTTGCGTCCTGCTGCGTTTGTTCCTCCCGCTGTTTATTCCTGTTTCTCTTTTGAATGCATCTGTTGTGCATGAGTTGTTTTTGTTCGAACTTTCTCAAATCCACAGACAAACTCAGTATTTAATGTTTCTGTTTGTTTTTTTCTTTTAAGATGTTTATCCGTTTGAAAGTAAAGCCTCTCATGTCTTCTTCTCCGCCTGCCTGACCCGTTTTTCCTGCTCACTGTGTGCAGAAGCACATCCCCGTCCGTCCAAGCCCAACCCGCCGCCCCGTGGCGGCTCCATCTCAACAGGCAGCTTGACGCCCATAAAGTCCTCTCCCATCCTCAACAACGGCTCGCCCACCATCCTGGGCAAGCGCAGCTACGAGCAGCACAACGGCCTGGATGGTGGGTTTCTCCGATTCAGGACCTTCTTCCTTTTTAGCCTAAACTACTACAACCAGAACGACGCCTTTGAGAAACTGTCACGACCTCCGTTCTCATTTAAATCGCTCTTTCTGCTAGAAGTTTGAGTTTAGCTCAGAGATCAACACACATTAGACATTGTCAATTGTTTCAGCCCTGCACAACACCTTGTGAATTATTATTTTTTTATTTTGCACAAAAAATAAAATGTTTCTTCGGGTTAACGTGACACCGACGGATCGGGGAGAACGCCAGAGAGAGAGGAGGCAGAGCGGGAGATCCAATCAGCCTGTAGTAGGCCGGGGCGCGTGTTGTCATGGTAACGAGGCAAGGAAAGGCTCGCCGAGTGTTTCCAGAGGGAGACGATTCAGCTGGTCTCCGAGCCCTCAGTAGAACCACGCCGGGTCCGTGTGCTAACGTTTATTTAAAGCGGTAGTTCATGGAGCTGCAGTCTGGTCGAATCCAGCATGTTCAGGTTGTCGTAGTGAGATTAGCAGGGGGCTAACGGCTGGTTATTCATGAAGCATGTTTTCTGCTGCTTCTGGGTCGCGTCTATAATTATTTAAACTTCCTCTAAATGTGTTGCAGTTAAAAGAGGCCGTGGTAAACGTTGCATCGGCGAGAAAACGGGGGGGGAAAAAACATTAAATGTACTGAGATCGAGCTCAATAAACCTGAATTTTGGCTGAGAAATATGAAAATCTGAGAAAAAAACTCTTCTTCTTCTCATAAAGATCTAGGAAGCCTTCTTTCTTTTAAACTATGATTTCTCACTTCATGCAACCTGAAAATCCATGAAGCAAAAGATTTGTGATCCTTCAACATGGCTTCTCTGATAAACGTCCTCTGCATCCATTTTACAAATTAAAGTGAGAGAAAGATCCATAATATAGTCAAATCAGAAAAACTGACTATTGATCATGTTTGATAATTTTCTTTTCCGTTTTTTATTAGTGATCAGATGAAATTAGTTGCTTTTGACGCCAGCAGGGGGCAGATAAAGGTTAGCTTTTTTTTCTCCCCCTGCAGAACTGGGAGATTGAAGCAGTGTGCGCGCGTGCGTGCGTGCGTGCGTGCGTGCGTGCGTGCGTGCGTGCGTGCGTGTGTGTGTGTGTTTGATATCTGCTGCATCAACTCTCCCGTTCCGCTCCATTTGCAGGCACCAAGTCCAAAGCCCTTACTCCACAGTGGGACATTATGGCCAAACGTGTTAGCGACGCAGGACGGCCCTCGGTGTCCCTGCAGGACGAGATCCACGAACTGGACTGAACTCTCCGTGGGAACGATCTCTACTGCACACAGCAGTGAGGTGAGACTGACCTCTGCTGCTGCACCGCTTTGAACACCAGGGGTGTTTTATTCAGAACGTTGTTACAAATGTTGACTTGAGAGGCAAAAACCAAGCTGAAGATTGAACACATTTGCAGGCAAAAAAAATCACGCTTTTTAATCTTTAAAACGTTAGAACAGAAACTACATATGCTCTTTACACCACATTTTTGTTCATAGTTTTTGCGTAAAGCTAACGAAACAATATTTCATAAGAATTGCCGCATTATGTTCTACATAATCACTGGGAATACAACAGACTTGACAGCAGGCTGTCCAGAGTGCTGTATGCAAACGTATTTATGGAAAGTTAAGTGGAAGGACAAATTGTGGTGCACATTAGTGCAGTAATTCATGATAAATGAGCTCCACCAAGCAGCTGTGAGCCATAATCATCTGAATTAGCTCAAATATACATCTGTAACAATTCTGGTTCAGTTTATTTGCTAAATATTTGCTCACTAAGGCCAAAATTCATGTGCTGGCGTAATAAAATGTAAACATTAAACCACATGATTTTAACTTTCCCATGTTAATTTTTAGTATTCTCAATAAAATGATTCAGTGGGACAAGGCGATCAAAGAGTATTTATTTCTCCCCAATAAAGCTAATTTCTAATCATTGTGTAGTTTTTCATCACACAGTAATTCATACGTGACACCTGTGAATCCTGGGTAGTGAAAATATTTGCATCTACAATTCAACAAATTCAAAAACAGCTTTGAAAGTTAAAAAACTTGGGATCCAAAAGTAAACTGAATGAAATATTACACTCAGGTATTTATAGTCATGTCTGCTACTGTAACATCTGGTTTAGTTTCACGCTTTGGTATTAAGTTATTAATAATATTCAAATGCGTCCAGCTGCTCTTTTTCTTCCCTCTGACTAGACAATTCTTCTGCTGCCCCCATGTGGCCAAAGATATTTAAAAGCATCTTTTTTCCTCTTCTTCTTCATCTTCTTCTTCTTTTTCTTCTTCTTCTCTTTTCTCGTTTCTCCAGCAGGGGGAGAAAGGAAACGGAGAAGGCTTTCCTAGCAGACCATAAGTGTGGGCAGCTGAGAGGAGACGACGGCATCGGTCACTTTTCTTTCAGTCAGTTTGTGTCTCTTTGCTGCTGGAGACCAGGCGACCGCTTGGGCATGGGTCTCCATCTGAAGATGAGCCTGACTGTACAGGACTGTGTTTATTACTTACATTACTTGTTATTACTGTCTTTGTAATTATTGTTATTGGGGTTTTATTTTTTTATTTTTTTTTGTTCGTTTGTTTGTATTTTATTTTTACCAACTATAAATCGGTTTGTTTGTCGATCAAACGATGGAGACTTGTAAAGTTCATGAGAAGTGCTTGAGGAGCCCCTGTGGAGAAGGAACGTTATCATAAGCCACTCGCATCTTTTGTTGTGGTTTTTTTCTTTGTTTTTTTTTTTAACAAGATCAAGTCGGGAAAAGAGACGCACTTTTCTCTTAGTTTCAGCGACGTGAGTTCAACTCGTCTTCTGCGTCTCTCAAGCCGGCGCTGCTCTGCAGCCAGAGGAGGGTTAACTTATTGAGATGGACTTGATGTTTTTTCTACCTTTTTCAGCAATTGGCAGCATCTCTTTGCTTCGTAATGCAATTAAAAACAATCGATTAGTTTTTTTTTTCTTTTCCTTTCCCCTCTTCTTGTTTCGGTGTCCGTCCACAAAGCTGAGGCGTTGAAACACACACCGACCGTTGCCGCTCCGGGCTGCTGTCAGTGTGTGTTTGTTAATTGTTTTTCTTTTCTCCTCTACTCCACACCGGGTATGCAAGCAGGGTATATGCAAATTTACAGCAACTCTTCATTCCTAATGGCTTTATATGTTGTCAGTATTGGAGCGAATTTAAAGCTTGAGCCGTTCTTTGTTTTGTAAGCAAACATCTGAAATGAACTAAAAAGCAGGAATGCAGTCTGCTTTCATTGTCCAACCTCTTGTCGGTGTGTTTATTTTTGTACATTTGTTGAAAATGTCATGAGCAAAGTTGGCTTTTCCACAAAAAAAAATAAAAAAAGAAGGAAAGATGTAATTTCACCATCCGTCCATAACACACGTTTACAAATCAACCAACCAATCATCTGAATCAACCAGATTGTGAATAAGTATCTTCTTCAAGCGACGCTCTGACTGTAGTTTATTTGAATCCTTGTAGTTCGTTGAAGCTGAGAACTGTTGACAGCGCTGTCCAAAGTATCGACAGGCAGCGGAAACATTGTGAGAGCTGACATTTTCACCTGTTTAACAATAAACTAAACCCGCAAAAAAACCAAGTATTTACAACATGGAGGAAAAACGCTAAACATGGAGGCCTGTGGAACTGTAATCTGCAATCAGAAAGCCGTGGCTTCGATTCTGACCTGAAATGTCGGAGTCCTAAAAGTTTTCTATTTTCTATATTTTTTATTTATTTTTTTGGGGATAGACTCAAACAAAAGAGGTAACAAAAAAGAGTTGTTTTTGTGCCACATTTATTAAATGCTTGCTTCTACATAAATCTGTATTTATGTAGTTCTGCTTACTTTGAAATTAAAATGACAGCAAAAAAAAGTTAAGATACATACTCCGTTGCACCTAACATTTTTTGCTTGAAGAAAAAATAATTAGTCTCTCAAACTTTTTTCGAGAGGCCTGGCATCACGAAAGTTTTCAGAATAAAAGATTTTTTTTTTTTTTTTAAAGGCAGTAGATGACACCCAGGCTGCATCTTTAGACTCCGCCCTCCAACCCCACTGCTTGGTGCTTATGCAGTGCCTGGCACATCCTTGGACTTGTTTTTCCGCATTTTTCAATCATAAACATCCAAGTAGGGCATGTGAATTTGAATAGGACACATGGTTTTCAAATATTTTTTTATAAATAAAAATCCTGAAATTGTGACATTCATTTGTGTTTATCTCATTTACTCTGTCAGGAATGCAGTGTAACCAGCCACTGTTAAATGACTAGAGTCCAACCTGTGTGTAGTGTGATTTCAGCTGTTCTGTCAATGGCTGAGAGGTAAATTAACAGCATCACAAAGACGGCGGAGAGGTTGGAGATAAAAGTTCTGTAGAACTTTAGACCAGAGGTAGGTGATTAAAGTCTAACATCAAGCTTTGAGCATTTCACAGATTGCTCTGCTTTTCTTTCCTTCTTTTAAATGCTCCGTCTGGCATTCAGAGTCTGAGTGCCAAGAAGTCCAACAAACTTACTTTCACAAGTGGAGCATTGCAGTTTTTGCTATTAGGCAGAGAAAGTAAACGCAACCGTTGCCGGGTAGTTTGACCTGATCGCCGAGCCAAATGAAAAAGATGTCAGCTGTGAAACCACATACAAAAATAAATATTTGTAACTAAATATTGTGCACAAATGTACAACAGCAATGGGCATTACCAACATTTGCATTTTGAACATAAAGGTAACATTTAAGTGAAATATTTCTCACAAATAAAACAGATTCTTTTAATATTTAATTGCATGAAACAGCTCAAACATATGTTAAAAATGCACTTTTTAAAATAACACTAAAATTGAGTCTTTCCAAAACCCACAAACAACCTTTTTCAAACTAAATGAATAAATAAACACAAATATGTTGCAATTTCAAGATACTATTGGTCAGAAGTACTTAAAGTATCTTATATTCCACCCACTTTACAATTATGAAATACTTTGTGTAAAATAACCAGCTGCGACAAAAGAGTTTAAGGTCTGCAAGAACAGTGCAGTGCAGTGCAAGTATGGTGACTTGTAACTTTAATGTGGTCTCAACTTTAGTCTCTAATTTAACCAAATGATCAGAGTAAGCCCATAATAATACATAATTAATTCGCAAGTCAAGTGTGAAGTTCTAACAAATACTTATTTTCAAAGAAGTAGTGTAATTTTATATATATATATATATATATATATATATATATATATATATATATATATATGTTTTCTTTTGACTAAATAAATAATTGATCTTTTTCTGTTAAGTATGTATTAACTGCAGCCTGTTCTGTAACATTTGGATTCGGCCTTAAATCTTCTTCAGTTTGGACGCTTTCTCACTCGTTGGGTCATAGCTGGCTCTAACTTCTCCTGTCCTGTCTGCTTTTTCTCCTCCAACACATAACTTCTCCTCTGTAACACCTCCTGAATTTTTCTCTGTTGAGTCATCTCGGCTCTATCTGCAATGGTTCCCATGCGCTTGCGGCCCTTTTCACATTTCAAGAAAGTGAACTTTACCATGAGAGACACGCATCTATTATCGACTCTCTTCTTGGCTGAGTTTTTGAATCCGATCTGATCCCTGGTCCGATGACGTTTCTGTGCTGGAGGAGTTCAATATTTACAGCAGCTGCAGGAGATGACTGGTGCTCACCGTGGAGACACGATCCGTTCCAGTCCACTACTATGTATGACTGGATCGATTCCAATGGCCAGCATAACGATTTTCAGAAAGCTCTTAGTTTGACTAACTGTCTGTAGACTATATCACTGCCGAGTATATTTTTCCATAAGTGCAGGACTGTCAATATTGAAGTCACATCCTGCATTATATTATGTTGTCATAAGTGGACAGGATGTTTATTTGATCAGGTTGGGTAATGTGGAGCAGGTGGCTGTGTTCCTCAGAAATCAGTACATTAGGGCCTTTAGTTGTCCGAACATAAATGCTTGAATTTTACCGCAAATCGTAGATCTAAACTTATTTAATGCATTTGTTGAGATTGGGATTACTTTTGAGTTTGAATTGATGGTTTATGGAGAGATAAAATATATAAATTTTTTTATTATTTAAAGGGACAGTGTTATGTGTTTTTGTCATTTCATAGCACAATCAAGTAACTATGTTGCCATTAGTTGTAAAAATGCTGCATATATCAAATACTTAAAAGAAATTTGAATTTGTAACTTAACGCCTACCAGCACCCCTGCCGACCCCATTAAGGGACAAGGGTGCATAGAAAATGGATGGATGGAACTTAACACCTTGAAATTGGGCCTCTGTCTCTTTAAAGACTTGATCTTTCTGGAACTCCGCCTTCAGGAAGTCATTACAACTTTAAATGACATTTCTTACCAGCATTGTTCTGAGCAGCGACTCGCATATAGCGGATGCCCAGTTCTACCAGGTGTTTGCTAACTGCTGCTGGCTAGTCTGAAGGAGCAGAGCCGGGGGGTGAGGAGGGTCACAGCAAGAGTTTCTCTGTGAGAAACTTGGAAACTGCAGCTCCAAGGAGGAGCTTCATCCTTGAAGGCGGGGCTAAGTCCACCCAAGCGTTTTGCACAGCTGAATGGTTCCCACAGACGATTAAAGTATTTCTTATGCATGAAAAGAACAAAGCAACACTCCAGGTACGTAGATATGATGTGGAAATACCATTATAACATAATGTAAAATTCAGAAAATGTTATTTTTACATAGTTGTGTCCCTTTAAAATATATGGAAAGTTTACGTTGGACCCGTGTTTTTTTTTTCTTCAGCCAATTAAATTTGGCCCCTTTTTCTAGATTTCACCACATCTGTCGTTAGTGGTAGCAAATTGCACATAGGAGCCAGCAGTGGGTAGCATCTACAAAAAAAATACAAAGTATTCCTGGGGTAGAGAAAGAAAAATTGAATGAACTAAGAGACAACACAAAGCTTAAACAGCTCCTAATCATCTCTAAATATATCGGAGACGTCTTACGGCTTTGACCCGCACGGCTTTTAATGAAAATGGAGGCCTACTAATTTATTAATGTGATGATAGAAAGACCAGAGTAACAAGTTAAACTGTAAAACGCGTATCTGGATGATTGTACTCAGACTGGACGGCTGCCCTTCCACAATCACTCTGTTCTTGATGGGGCAGGGGGAAAAAATGAATAAATAATTAAAGTAAAACAGTTCAGTAGCAAAGGAGCAAAACTTAATATTTGTGCTTAAACTGTGAGAAAATATTTAGAAAATTTTTTTTTACATCCAGACAGTCCAAACGTAACCCATAATTTTGATCCAAATAGAAGAAAGCAAAGCTACTAAAGAGGAGCAGTGATGGAGCAGATGGGCAGATCAAAGCGATGAATCATTGGCCTGCATTTAACAAGGAGATGATGGAGCTTCATGTTGGTACAAATCCAATGAATCGGATAAAGACGTCCGCCTTAAGAAAAGTACATCACATCACAGGAAAGTAAGTTTGGTGATTTATTTTAAGCGGTTATTGTTGCCAGGTGAAAAAAAAGACAAATCAAATATCATAATCTTGTATAAAAAGAGCAAACAAAAGTGGCTAACAATACGGTTCCTTCTTGCAGTGCTCGGTCAGCTTTTACAAGAAACACCTTAAGACTAAATATTTGAATATATTTTTTAATTAATACATGCAGAGGAAGTGTGTCAAAGTGTGACACACTTCCTACACACTTCCTACACACTTCCACACTTAGACAGAATCCTAAAATTCTGTCTAAAATTGTAGATTTAATCAGGTCACAAAAGAAAAGCATATTAGAAGAAAGTAATGTTAGTATTGAGCAAGTACAAGCATTATAAATGATCACTGAAAGAATCTTAAGGTACTTTTTTCATATTTGTGTAGTTACTTTTTAACAATGTTAAAGTAGAGATAGTGAAGGTCCACAGATTGTTTTCTCAAAAGGCCAAACCTTAAGGTGATGCATTCAGCAAAGAGGTTTCGAAAAACACTGATTGGAGACCTAGCTGAACGGCACCACATCCAGGATTTAAAAGTGTAACTTAGCAATTCAAAGAGTGAAATTTATATAATTAAGGTAACTCCTGAGATGCAATTCATATGTTCATTTTGATGATCGTGACTTACAGATAGAACAAATTTGACAAGCAAACAGGGAGGAATTTAACAGGTACAAAGGATATGCATAGCCTTGGATCTGGTCACCAGGAAAGGTGACTGTAAGGGAGATATAGAGAGTTAACTGAGATGAAGAATCCAGTTCAATAAGTTAATCATAAGAGCCATCAGGATGAACAACACATCACAGGCTGAGACTGGCAGGAACTGGGTTGAAAACTAGCTGTGTGGTGTAATGTCTCTCTCTCTCTTTCTTTCTCTCTCTCTGGCTCTCTCCTTCTCTCTCAGCAGGTTAAATGTCAGAGGATTCATTGGAGGGTGGGACGGTCATACCGGCAGCAGACAAGTTAGGACCAGGTCACCCATGCAACATGAGATGGTTCCAGAAAAATGAGCACCATATCAGATCAAGACGCGACAAACCAGAGCTCGCTTGTCAGAAAGTCAATACTGGAACCCATAAAAGCTGAACATGAAGCGACTGAGGCCTGATTACCAAGAGAACGATCCAGCATCTGTCTGAGAGAGCTGATTTCCATACATCAGCTTCCCTAAGGAAGTTGAATGAGCTGCAGTTGCCTGCAGGAAGAGAGAGAGCACAACCAAAGAGACTGCATACAGGTAGAGACAAATTCCGTTCCTCTTATCAAATATTAATATTAAAAATAGGACTTTTAATCCAGACATGACTGCTCTGACCTTGGACGTAATGAAACACAGAGGGCCAGCGCCCTCAGATGACCTGACTCACCAGATTATCATTAACTGTGGAAACTTCCCACTAGAAATCAAGCGACTTGGACTGTGTGCCTCTCCGCTCTACATCCAGACTCTAGGAGTTGCTTTTGCCACTTAGAAATGACTTTAGACCACCGAGCGACAGTGGTCAAGCTCAGGATATTCTTCAGGATTGGTTAAAAACGCTAAGGAACGTGGACGCTTCAGTCCTTATCCGGGACACTTCTAATGTTCTGATTCCAGCTGCAGTCCAGCCTTGCAAATCTCCTAAAATCTCTATATTGTGCTTTGTTTGACAATCTGTTGCAGGCTGCAGTCATCCATTGCTTGTAGGTTGTTGTTTTTTCTTCATACTTTTTCCTACCACTCAATTTTCCATTAATAGTGTCCTATTAAGAACCAGCTTCTGAACAAATTTACATTAGTCACCTTTTGTTATGGAAGCTATAACCTTCATGATGACCATAGCGTTTCTTAAAAAACTTTTCTTATTTTTCTTTCTTTAAATTGCCCATCTATTATTAAAAACCTAGGGGAACTGTAAGCACAAAGCAAACATATTTAAATATTCAAACAACTACAGAAATTTATAAACTTAAAAAAAAAATCTTTTAAAATGCACTTTTAACCAGTGCTACAACAAACAAGCCAAAACGAAAACAAAGTGGCGCTACGGGGGGAAACATGCTAATTGCTGTCCGTGACCTTATTGCACCAACATGCAGCCTGGCCGTCAAACGGGCGCAGAGCTGCGGACAAGAAACAGTTAAGCGCAAAAAAAAAAAAAAAAAATGCAGGCGCTGCGTGAGTCCATCTGAGCATGTGCCGCTGGCGCCGCCGCCGCCGCCGCCGCCGCCGCTGCAGTGAAGTAAAAAAAATGTGTGGATTTCCACAGGACAGAGCGGAGACACGGCGCAGGAGAAGCCGGGCGACAGGCTAGCAGAGGCGCGGACCGACACCGACTCTTCCCGACAGACCGCACCGAGGGATGCGTCGGATCCGCCGGGCTGAGCGGCTGCGCAAACACCGCAGAGATCCTTCTGAAGGTAAAAAAAAAAAATTAAATTAAATATATTTTGCTGTGCTGATCGTAGAAAGAGAGAGAGAAATAAAAGAAAGAGGGGGGGGAAATGCAGTCAACATGTTTGTACTCAAGCGGAGTGACATTCAGGGCAACAACATGTGTTCCTGTTGCGGGAATCGTTTGGGTTTTTATTTCCCGTTCACAATGAAACGTCACCAGATGACTCCCAACTTAGTAGTGCTGCGTTATTGTTTTATTCAATTGAATGTTTAAAGCGGTCCCCCCCCCCCTCTCTCCCTCTCCCTCCTTTCATATTCAACAATATTGCGCGTGTTTTCTGCGCAGTCGCGCCACTGCACCTGTTAAAATCCGGATTATCGTAAGTTTATTTGGAAACCGCTCCGACTAAAACCGTCTTTTGTGGATCGCAAGTCACCTTTATTTTTTATTTTTTTAATGCGATACCAAAAGAGTTGCAAAGCATATCCCGGATATGAAAATCGGTGCACGAGCTGCACAGCCACATGTATGTTTAATTGTGTGCGGAGAGGCTGCCGCACTGCTCATCATCACTAGTGATGCTGCAGCGGAGTGCAAGTCACCCCCCCCCCCCCCCACGGCCCCCCGGCCCCTCCGACGGGCTCTGCACCTTCCAGTTTCCCGGGACAGGGCAGGTCAGGCTCGGCCCTTGATTTGCAGAGCGGATGGACGCCCGGACTCCACGTCCGCAGTGTAGCTCCGTCTGTTGGAAGCGTTTTTTTTTGTTTTTTTTTGCAGAAGCTTAAAAAGAAAAAGAAAAGCCCTAATCGATTTATGCCACATAAACCCTGCAGTTCATTATCATTTGGGGTGAGATAATAATCCCCGCTGTCGCTTCTGTGGTCCGCAGCCTATTTATAACCCCACGCAACAGCCTCGGCAGCGAGGAATCCCAGAATGACCCCGTATTATGACGCTGCTAAAAGGGACCAGCAGTGAGCTGTGTGTGAACGCAGGGTTAATGTTCCCGTAGTGACGCAGCGGCTCTGTTTCCACTCTGTGTTCACGTGTTGATGTTTCACGGCTCTTAGGTCTTAACTGTAAGTCACCAAAAGAGCCAAAAGGTTTCATATTGGCATAGTGGTGGTTAATGAAATTGGCAATGTGGCGGCGGGCCCAGGACATTATTGTAAGTACTGTAAAAAAAAATATTATTTTTTGGCTGTCTACAGACTTCAATTTGGCTTTACAATAAAGGAGTATTTCCACTCTTTACATAAACCCTGGGCTGCATTTGTACATCTCTAGTTAAAATTGTAAAACATCCGACCTGAATTATTGTACATTTTGTCTGTTTCGCCTTTATTAAAACAAACAGTAAATAACCGAAGCTTCACAGCAGACGTTGAACATTATTCACATTGAAAGTTCACAAAGCAGCCAAGTACAGTGGCGCAGGAGAATAAAATTTCATTTAGGCAAAGCTGCGTACGTTTTCCAAGCTAGCAAAAATGATACAGTGATGAGCGAAAAAAATGATAGGCTCTTAGCATTAGCACGTAAAACCTGATATGCATAATAATATTAGTGAATGTTGAGTAGAGAATGACATCACTGGTGATAAATAAGCAATTTTAAGATCACAATATGTATTTTGCTTCAGGGTCATAGCAATCCCAACAACCCATTTTTATTGGTTTCTAAGTGACTTCATCACCTCTTTATCTTCTAAAAAGCATTGTTGTTTTTAGTTAATGCATTAAATATCAAGTATTTCATTGACATTACTGGAATTCAGGTGTAAGTACCTAAATATTTAGGTAAAACTTATTGCAATACAGGCAGCAGCTCTTTGTATTGAATACAGTTATACTGCCATAACAACAAAAAATTTGCTATATATGTCGCTTAGCAATACCACCAGATTATAAACTAAAAAACTAGTGACCTCATTCAAAAGTAAATAGTGACCTGTTTTTATAATTACATCTTTATTCATGATCCGCCTTTCCTGTGCTACATTGAGAATATAGTGGGTGAATGTAGTGTGACGCGCTTTAGAGTCCTGTGGACTAGATAAAGTGCTATAGAAGTACAAGCCATTTAACATTTACAGCTGTGTGACTTTCTCTTACTGCTCTTCCTTGGTCAGACCTCACGCTAACCGCCACACATCAGCGAATTGCTCAGTACAGCAACATCCGATTCTGGGTCAACGGCTTTCCCTGTGTCACATCGTGTCAGGCTAATCTCACCTGCTAGCGATCCCACCACTTTACAGTGTGTGGGAATCACTGTTGCAATGGAAATCCTTTCGGATGGGAATATATCCAAAGAATCCCTGGTTCTCAATGACTTTCAATGTTTGCAAATCCATAAAAAAGAGAATCTATTTTATCCCCCCCCCTCAGCCCTAACTTAAAAGGAGGTCACCTCCTGCCAGAACTGGCCCTGTTTTTACACACTGAGCTTATGTGTTTGGAATTGATGGAATGATACAAATAAACTATGTCTGTGTCACGTCACTGGTTGGGTTTCGCAAATATGCTCTTTCAAAAAGTCTGAAGGCAAACGGATACTTCTGACGTCACTCGGAGAGTTTGGCCTTCGTCTCTCCTTCTAAGCGTTAGTTGTCCCTTTCTCTATAAATAAAATACTCAACACGTTACTCCAGTTTATTGATTTGGACAAAAGCCTCAGTAGCCTCAGTAGTTCATTGGGTTGACTCAGACAGGACATTTCTGTACCTCTGGTGTTTTCCACAGATCTTCTGCCATAAAACCAACATCAATTATGCATGACCAACGATTGATTACGAAGCTTCTACGTCTGATAGCCGGTTGAATCCCCGTCCATTAGGCGCATCCATCTCCATTTCACCGCTTCCATGGTGACAATGTCTATAAAACTCCAGATTCTTCCTTAGGAGCTCTAAGATTTAATGCGTAGCTCGGCCCACAAATGTGAGAGCTTCAGCTTCTCAGGATCTGGAACTTCAGGATGGTAATGGACGTGCAAAGTGTTTGTATCACTCAGACCTTTTCACATTTTGTCACATTACAGTTAGAAACTTCATTTATTTAGTGTGGCGTTACGACAGACCAATAAAGTTAATGCATAAACGCAAACCCGTCTTTAGTCAGTACTTCAGCAACAACATTTTTACACAAGCCCTTTTTTTGGGGGAGTGGGGGTGGAATTTTACCTACTTTACCCATCCAGAACTTTACATGTTTACTCATTTTAATTTGGAAAATAGCTGAAGATCAGTCAAATTACATGAACTTCGCAAAGATTCTTTACTGGATTTAGGTTTGGACTTTGACTGGACCATTGAATCTGCTTTTATCTAAACAGCTCCACTGTCACTCTGGATCTATGTTAAAGGTTTCTGTCCTGCTGAAAGGTGAAATCCCCACCAAGTCTCAGGTGTTTTGTTTGTAGCAGTAGCATAATTTGCAGAGTGTGCAACTATTATTTGCCTGTCAACAGACTCTCCCTCTCAGGGCTGTTCTTGTTCAGAGGCAGAGGTCTGCAACCTTTACACTCTAAAGAGCCATTTTGTCTTTGGAGCCACAAATGTAACATGACCTTTTGAATAAAGATACTGATTTTTGACAAACATTTTTTATAGGAAATCTGATGTGATTCTTAAATAATCTCTATAAGATAAGCCCATGTTCCTTGTTTGTCATTCTAGCTATTTTGAACTTTTTGATTATTACTTGTGCATGCTGGGGAAAAAGGGGCAAGTTTTGGTAAGTTGCTTCCTGCCTTAATTTAATGGCTTCTCTTTCCCATTTTGTAGAGTGCCTCAGAAATGTAGCCGCTGTGTTGCTTCATATTTATGCTGTAGGAAAAAAGAAAAGTTGTGTTACATTTTAAAAGTTCCTAAAAACTCTTATAAGCATGAAAATGAGAAAAAATTGCCTCATTTAACTTATTTTATGAGTTTATTGAACGTAATTATGTGTCCAATAATTACTTTCTAATGTAATTAGAAAAAATAGATTTTATATATGAGATCTTGTCCACCCACTGAATGAATGTACTTTAATTGCAGATGGGATTTTTTTCTGAAATTTGCAGTGAGAGATTATGCAGATGCAATTATAGATGGCCATGTGGGAAAGTTAAAACATTTTTTTTAATCTTATGTCATACTCATCCCAAATCTTTATAAAATGTCTTTAGGTGACATAAATTGCTATATAAACCTTGATGAATCCAATATTTGGCTAATACTTTCTGAGTTACACACCAATCGGTTTTGTTTTATTGCGTTGTTGTTGGAGCCCAAAGCAGAGACATTGCTTCCAGTTAAAGGTTCAGCCTGTCCGATCACCCTTGGATACTGACATGTTGCCTAGACGGCTTTATGGATCACTTTAATTAAAGAGTTAGAAAGTTCAACCTTCTGTTATATAACTGACTTGTTTGGGAAAGCTTATTTTTTGACTCGTCACGTTTAGCTCAAGAAGCCTTCTCGCCTCTGCGCATGACTTTAGGTTCTATTTCTTGCCAATCAATAAAAGCCTTTTGGATCCGAAACTCGCCTCCCTGTTTACATAAATCCTTCCTCCTCCGCCGCTCTGCGTCACTAAAGCTTTCACCTTGCGGTTATGGAGAGGATGCCTTTGATAAAGTTGCACTGGCCTGTGCTGGCCGTGCTGCGCCGGAGCTTTTAGTGTCAGCGCTTCCTGGCGCCTTTCCAGCCTCACCTGAGAGTATTATTGAGAGACCTCGCTAATTATAGAGCTCAAACATGTAAATCGAGGCTTTGTGGTACGAATGAAGCTGTGCATCAGTCTGAAAAAGCGTCGCGCCGGTGATGTTTGGAAGGATTAGATGCAATTCAGAGACTACGTGTTTGCAAACCATTCAAAGAAATGGTGTCCTTGGCGAGGAGTCAGAGAAACTGACAACTCTTGGGTGGGCTGCAAAAATCCCCAGCTCAGGCGGAAAATGCCACAAGGAACCGCGAGAAAGAGGTGCTCCGGTCAGAACGGGGCAAAAGTTGAACTTTTTTTGGTCTGGAAATCTAAGACCTCACACCACTCCCGAGGTGAGGCATGGCGGTAGCAGCATGATGCTGTGGGGACCTCTTTCTTTAGCAGCAACAACGAAGCTCGTTAGAATTAATGGAAGAATAGATGCGACAATCCTTAAAAAAAAACTACAGCTGCAGAAGACTTGAGTTTAGGATAAAGTTGACTTTTCTGCAGACTGAATACTTTTACGGGGCGGAGTGAGGAATGAACATCGCCATTGTTCATTCATTGTTCAACAATGAGCCGCCCCGCGGCTCATTGTTGAACACCAGAGGTACAGAAATGTCCTGTCATGAGCCGCCCGGCGGGCTCGGACTCACATGATTGCACGGCCTCAACCCGACACACCGGAGCAGACCAATGGAAAAAAACAGGTGCAGCGTATATAACCTGAGGTCTAATGTTGTGGTTAAACTGAGCTGCTTTCTGAAACTGTAAACCAGAGGGAGGGGCGCAGGGAAGGAGATGTTCCACACACTTAACTGGAAGACTGCT
This sequence comes from Micropoecilia bifurca, assembly GCA_903067075.1. Lineage (NCBI taxonomy): Eukaryota > Metazoa > Chordata > Actinopteri > Cyprinodontiformes > Poeciliidae > Micropoecilia > Micropoecilia bifurca. The sequence goes on from CAEGAF010116365.1 coordinate 17,974, forward strand.
TTTAAAGGGACGATTCGCGTGTTGTTTGCAGGGTGTGGGATTCCTGTATTTTAAAAAGAGAGAAAAGATGAGCCAGTGGAAAATATTTGTATTTCAAGACTTTATTCCCTATTGCGTTGTTTAAATGTTCTGTCCTTTGTTTTTCTTATTGCCTACTGTCACACCTTAACTTCTCTTTCCTAGTTCGCTACTTCCTATTTCATTTTCTCATCCTCCCTCCATCCCTATAATGTTACTTCTTCTCCCCATCCTTAGATTATAAATACAATAATACATTAAACTGCTTTAATTGGAGTGTGTACACAGTTCTAATCTTTATTTATCAAGGGAAATTTATATATAAAACATAAGAAAATTTAGATGTCATCATCTGGATGCTATATATTATTTCTCTGTTAAATATAGATATTTTTAAGCAATTTCCTTAAAATAGGAAAAATGTTTGGTTATCAAGAAAAAAAATAGCTTGTAATGATAATAATTTTCCTATTACCTGCAATTACAGTGGCCATTCTTAGTTAGTGTCTTGTGATTTTCAGACAAAACTCACATTGTATAACTGAACATTATACAATGTGGTACAATTGTATAACGATACAATTGTATCGGATTGTAATACAATCCGATACAATTGGATTGTATTGTATCGGATTGTAATACAATCCGATATAAATTGTATCGGATTGTGATACAATCCGATACAAAGCTTGGATGATAGAGCGTTGAACTCATTGCCTCTTAAATGTGACACCAGAAGTGGCATATCGTAGCAGCAGGAGTTTTAGGTGCTTTTGCACGAGTCTGAATGAGAGGAGAGGTGTAGTTCTGCCCTGGGGGGGTGAAGGCCAGCTTGCTGTTTCGGAGCTAATCGACCTGCCTTTGCAATCGATCCGGGTTGCTTTATTTTGTGCCGCCTCATGGGGTTCCTTCCATTCCACCTTTCCTCCATCCCCCGCTCCTGTCCATCTTTTTTCCTCTCTGGATTCATTACTCTCCCTCCCCGGCCTGTTGCTCATCGTGGATATAGTTAGCATGTATATTTCAGACGTGAAGGCGCTTGGTTTTTGCCTCTTAAAATAGATCAAATTCGTTTTTGTAAAGCTGTAATATGAAAATGTATTACTTTTTTTGTATTTTTTCTAAATTTTAATCTAGTTCATGTTTCCTTTACTTAAATTGTTTGAATATGAATTAATGAAATTTAAAATTTAAATAACCACTTATTTTTATTTACTTATTTATTTTTTATTACTTGTTTCTGGTGAGAACATGTAGCAACTAAAATAGCATTTAAGCTCTGAAAGACAAACTTTATGATGTTATACAGATAATTCGGGATTTTTGAAATTAGGTCCTTCCTAGATGTTTTATTTAGATAATATCTTAACCTGCGACAAACGCAGGAAATGAAAGGAAGCGGTGTGCCACCAGAGATCATCCTGTGTGAAACACGTTCTGAATACAGAAGTGTTTTTGACTTATCACCTAACAGAAAAGGGACTGACCTGAAAAAAATCAGTAGACATAAACCACTACAGTAGTTTTGCTTTTAGCACCACTTTAGTTTTATATCAGACATCGACTCTGACCAGAAAATGCTTTGAGTGTTGCAGGATCTATCAGTGTTTCACACAGAAGACTTAATATCAGATCACTGTCTGCTGTCTCAATTTCCATTGTAAACGTACTAGCAGTTTTAAAATTGCAAATTTAAAAAGTACTGTGTCGTTTTTGGGTTTTCTGAAAGACTGTGGAAGGCAGATAATTTGACTATTCCTGGACCAAACAGAATTTATGCTAATTTTGCTAAATGAAGACGCAGAGCAATACAATACTAAATTATTATACGCTTTTTAACAGAGCTCCACTTGAAAAATCCCAAACTATCTCTTTAAATGCGGGAGCGCCGTTCTTGCTGATGCAGTTTCTGTCACTGGAGATGAGTTGTCTCTAAGGTCACCCCGGTTCGCCGTTGTTCACCCGCATATCGGATGCTGCTGGTTCCTCTCTGATGCCTCCCAAAGTGACCTTCCAAAAGTCGGAGTAGGCCTGGGATCCGTGCCACACACACTCGGAAACACGCTGGCGTGGAAGATAACCTGACTGCGCACTGCGTTGTGGATTCCTCGGTGTGTTCGCTGTCGGAGCTCATAGCTGTCAGCACTATAAAGACGTCTTTATTCTCCATCTTCCGCTTACTCCGTATATCAGTCCGTATGTTTTCTTCCTCCCTGAATGTCTCAGAAACCTGTCATCTGTTCCCTTCACAATTAATCATGTTGTTTCTCTTAAAAGCACACAATCAGTTCCTTAAACAAGACCTGCGCTGCACGGTTGATTTATACTTTTTCAGTTCAGTTTGTTTCGTGCTGCTTTTCTGACTCCACTAGCGATTCCGACCTCAAACTGAGATATTTTGTGGCAGTTTTCAATAAAGGGTGATGCCAGAATGGGGCCACTGCAGTTGGAGCAGTGGAGCCATGTTGATCGATAGCTGAGCGCCTCTGTGATGGAGAGGGAGGGTATGATACAGCAGCTACATCAAAAACAGAGCAAAATACTATCTGGCAAGTTAGTTGTGTGATTATGAGGCAACAGATCAACAAAGAGGCATAAATAAGGTGATCTGCTTATGTTATCTTTATGTAATTATCAAAAAAATCCCAATTTGAGTCTAACTAGATGCCTTTAAATATGTTACTATCAATATTTCAGTCGTTTCCTGACTGCTGAATGTAGGAGTGATCAAAAATATCGGGAACCGGTATGTCACTTGCTTTTTCTCTAAATAAAAGCTACGTCAGCAGAAGGGGGTTTGAAATTTGTGACACAACTTCATGCAGTTGCTAAAAAAAAACAAAGGGCAACAAACTGGAAAGTTTTAAGGGATTTCATGTAGCGTGTTTTCCAACGTGGCTTTGTATGAACTCCAGTGAAAAAATGTGAATAACATCTTGAATTAGATTTGATCTTTTGATGATACATCTGAATTAGCGGTTTGACACAATAAAAGTGTATCTAATTAATTTGGGGCTTTGCAGTTAATCACAATTTTTTCTATTTTTATCAAAAAGCAATGTTTTGACTAAACTCGTAAAGTTAGATAAATCAAATATAGTAGATTTAATAGACATATAGTTTGTATTTTATTCAGTAAAACTCATCGTGTCTCTATATGACAGAGTCTTTAAATTTATTTTATAACTAGACACTCAGTTTCTTTGCCTATTCAGAGATACTCAACATGTTTCGACGTGCATGTCTTAAGAGACAGAAAATAGTTGATGGCTTACTGAGAAAATACACGTCAAAACTGGTTTGTACTTTGTTTTTACAGCTTCTATCTGTACAGAGTGGAAATTGCATAGTTTTGTAGATTTGCTGTCTTTCTGTGGTTCATCCAGCTGCACAGATTACATTCAAAATGTCTCATAGCCAGAAAGCCAGCAGCTTTATAAGCTAATGTGTGTCACTGATCTGTGCTGCTCTCATTAGTTCATGCTGCTGTTTGATCAATTCATGATCCCTCGCCTCATGGGAAGGATTCGCTATGTAGCTCGCGGATCCTTCGGCACTTTCATTCAGATATCTGATATTTATTCATTTAAACGCTTAGCCGTGTTTACATTTGACCTTTTTTGCAATTGGGGTCGCATGTGAATCCCTCTTCTCCCTTCTTCTTCCCTTTTCATTATTTCCACCAGTAACAATAGCACCGATCCAAATCTTTAGCATGATTCTGCCATGACATGCTGAAGTAAATTAAGCTAATTAAACATCCAGCCAGCCTCATGCCAGTAGTATTATGGCTTGACATTGTCCTACAGGCAATACAGCAGTGTATTTTAGCCCACAAATATTTTATCAGACAAAGACAAGCTATGCTGGTTTTTCTCAAAGTGTGACGAAACGATTGGCCGTTTAAACTGGACAATGATTTCAAGTGTGCTTTACCAAGGCCTGATGTCAGAAGGAGTCCTTGGAAGAGACTAGAATGGTAAATCTAATCGCCTGACTTAAACTCTGGTCTGATTCAAAAAACATGACCACCGAATCCAGAACCAAGATTATTAGTGAACTCGAGAACTCTGCCAGAACCTATTGGGTCACCAATAGCAGGCCAGCAGCAAAATGGCTGCTGCACCACATATGAAACATACTTGAAGGAGTTCAATCTTTGAGACTGTTGTCCTTAAAAGTTCTCTTTTGTGTTTAATGTGAAAGAACAACCTGTAATATTAGCTTTGCTAAGATGTTTGCATGTTTGTAGCTTTTGCCAATAAATTCACTTCCTTTACATTGGCTGCAACTGTGCTAATGTATTTCCGTGTTGAAATGGATGTGCATTAATTATAACAAATCTCAGCTAAATTTAATGTGACACATCTAATGCAAATTACTCAGGTGAATGCGCTGAATTGTTGACCTGGCACCTTCGGCTGCACGGACCCACTGCATGCTCAAGAAGCTCACATTGACCATGACCTCACCAGACCGACTGGTGTGACTTACAGGATTAAATGAGCCACCAAGAGGCAATAGTGGTTACGTATGATGATACGATGATTTGAGAAGAGGCTAGAGGAGTCCCAGTTCCCCCCTGGGTTTGGCTGTTTGAATTATCTTTTGTTTGAGTAGTGCTAGACAAAACAACTCACGCTGCCTCACCTTACCTTTGGGCACACACAGGTGGAAAACCTTTCATAAGCCTAACTGGATAGTAAAGAATCATCACCACAAGAATCTCTGTGAGTATAGAAAATAAATTGTTTGGACCATTTTAGTTTATGTCAGACGTTGACTCTCTCCGGTTTCTCAATGCCATGAAATTATCAGAAATACCATTAACTGTTTTCAGAAATGAAGATCACAGGAAGAACACAGAAATGATTTCCTTTTTTCTCAGTGTTACATCGCTGCCTTGCCTTCGCCTGGACGTTCGCATGTATGGTGTGTTTGGCAGGAGGTGTAGCGTTGGACAGCCTCATTACAGTTTTAGATAATCCTTCTCATTAGCAGATTTGCATGTGTGTGGGTGACGACTGTAATGTACATTTTAGTTGCAGAGAGAAAGAGGGAGGTGTTGGGAGAAAAAGCAAACATTGTTTCTATGAGAAAGTGGTCGTCAGTGATGACAAGAGAACAATGTGGCTAACACGCTACTTTGATCTGCATAGAAAGTGTTACATCAATGCGGTTTGGGGATTTTTTGGAAGTTAGAATATACTGGTGTATTTAAACTATTGTCTACTTATGATAGCAGATTTGACAGTTTTATGGTGAAAACCTGAACTAGATAGAAAAACAAGCCTTTCCATCATAAATGCTGCCTGGATACTGTAAGCTAAATTGGTAATCTGATTTTTCATTTCAACTTCTGCTGAAAAAGTTGAACTGAACCACAAATCAATGTCATGGAGAACAAAGAGGCAGAAATTGAGAACAATCCCTTTCAACAGAGCCGTATTGCATAGCAGAAACTGAAACTGAAAACCGCTGAAGAACTGAAGTCATATCAGACTGAGCTGAACTGTTTAAAGTGGTGTTGTTAGGTTGAAGAATCAGCAGCCTGGCATTAGAGACCATAAAATAAAATCTGAGAGCGTAAATTAGCTGACGATGTTAAACAGTAGGGCATTTGCAACTTAAGTGGGAGAGCTTAGGCATGAAGTGAAAAGTCAATAAATGTGATGTAGGCTACAGTTAAAATGAATGGAAAGGCTTTTTTTTTTTTAAAGAAAAAAACTTCGTTTTAAATTTAGTGCTTATTTCATTTTTAAATCTTTCCTACTTGACTTTAGCAAGTATCGGTTGCTTTGCTAATAGCATCTTCTGTGCCACCATTAGCTAAAATGCTATAGTAAAATTAGTATAAAAGCTATTCTTCCTATTTGTCATGGTTCTAACTTAAGATACATATATTGAAAACACTAGCAAATATGGCAGTATGTTAGCTAACAGTAAAGAATACAACTGCTATTCTAAGAGCTAACATCGTAACATTAATGTCACAATGGGTGGTGGTTGATGGTGAGGAGATGACGCTGAGACCCAGGTTATGAAGAAAATTGTGAATTTAATAATGATATTGCTCAGCAACAGTCCAAGACAGGCGGCACCGCGAGAGACAAGCACAAAGCTAGATGCCGGTAGCAACTGACTACAAAGACCGAAAACACTAGAGCTGACGCCGACACAGGACTTAGCAGTACAACTGAGGCGACGGACAGACGGATGCAGAAAAAAGACGTACGTTTGACAATAGATAAGGACCCGACGAGGAACACAGACAACAGGTGAGACTAAATACACACAGGGGTAATCAAGGGAACGAGACACACCTGGGAAACAATCAACGGGGAAAAAACGCAGCAACAGACTCACAGGGAACAGGATCACACAGGAAACTCAAAAAATAAACACACAGGAACACGGATAGTGACAATTAACCTGTAAGACGCTATTAATGATAGTTATATTACCTGCTACTTGTTTTTGGGTGATATGCTAACATTAGCTAATGTGTAGTAGTTAATGTTAATTCCAGCAAGTTAGCAAATGTTAGCAGGCTAGCAGCACTTGCTATTTTAACATTAGCTAATATACTTACATTGATATACACAGTAAACAATAATCTTTTGTAAAAGTAGTTTTAATTCCTTAACTGTGGTGTTCTGGAAAAGTGTAAAGAGCGTGAATTTGCCTTTTAATACTAACTAAAACAGCTGCTTCTGGTTTGATAGCATGAAGATATTCAGAAGCCTAAAAACAAAGAGTGACCTGGTAAGCTCATGTG
>CAEGAF010116389.1:0-10001 GCA_903067075.1 Micropoecilia bifurca
GTGCACAATATTTTATTAAACAATTTCCTTAAAACATTTCTCTTTTTAAAAAAAAAAAAAAAAAACGAGGCTTCAGGCCCACTACTGGGTCCCTGGAACAAAAGGGAACACATAAGGTAAGGACGGACAAGTTGAATTATTCCAAGAGTAATAAACTAAACATGCAATGCAAAAGAAATTAGTAAATCAAACCAAAAAACAAAAACAAATTAGTAATTTCAATAACACACAAATAAACTGTTAAAGAGAACACTTCCAACAATGGAACAAATCGTTGTCATCCAGTTCCAAATGCCCTTCAATGGGGCCAGAGGAGAAATGCCCTGCCCAGACGGCAACAGGTTTAGTTGAGAGCGGCCCTAACAAACAATGGCAAGACAAGACAGCAGAGCGTCCAAAGAGCTCCAGCTCCAAAACACAATCGGGTGCGTGAAACAGAAAACCCATTAACTGTGGATTCAGATAAAAGAAATCAAACGCTAAATAACAGGTAGTTTACCCAGGGGTGGAAACACAGCCTAACCCGGGAGGAAGCGGGTCAGCAGGTGAGGACCAGATGGAAGCCGCCCGCCATAACAACCTCCAGCCATCAGCAACACTGCAGAAACGCACTTATGATCTCAGACGAGTCAATCAAACACACAAGCCAACATGTAGCCGCCGATTGTAACCAGTGGCGCAAACAGTGGGTATGCAGTGCATGCAGCTGCGCTGCACCAGATGGGGCGGCAAAACCCCGTCTGGAGGGGGCGGCGCGCCGATGATGTAAAAAATTTACATAAATCGGGCACCGATTTATGTTTTCGCATCCACCTGAATAATATGTAGTTGCAACCCTGATTGTAGCAACAGTGGAAAAACAAAAACACACGCACCTTGCAGTGGCCTGCCCAACTATAAAGGCATCTGCCCCGCCCACCAATCAATCAACGGTGCGCTTCTAGCTGCATAGTGGGGGAGGGTAGAACACCATCCCACCACATTAAGTTAAGTTGAAGTGAGACTGTAATAAAAAATAAATAAAAATCAAGGGAGTTTGAATTGTAAAAGTTAGTTCATCAGCAGTGATAATGTAGGGAAGTTGAAGGGAGTAAAGTTTATTTATAAAATTAATTTCACTGACATAAAATCACACAACACTGCATAATAAAAATCAACCTAGTTGAGGGTAAAGTCTTTCCTCTTGATGGATTTTCTGTGTCTAACCACCAGATATCACATGTTTACAGCACCAGCGGAACAAGTCAGCGTCTGGCCCCTGACTGTGACATTAAATACACCTTTCACAACAGGCGGGGGCGCACTTTCTCACTTTCTCGGTCTATAAACAGACATTCGAGCAACTTGAATCCATTCCTCCCTCCCTGGCTCCTCCAGACCCGGGCCCCCATCGGCCCGGTTCGCGGGGCAACCGCCCCCCAAGCCCTTCCTATAGCTCCGCCCCTGGTTTACAGGTGGAACACGTGACAGACTGAATTTATCAGAGCTGAGATGAACCTCTATAATATTAACTATCTTAAAGTTTAAAGATTTCAAATTATTGTGTTTGTAGGATTTTATATAAAAGAGTAATCAAACTTCATCATCAGTAATTTTCTAAGTCCAGTCTGTTGCTGCTCACTTCCTGATAAAATTTGACTTCCTATTTATATCAGTGGATATTTTGTGTTTCGTTTTTATTCATCATCTTCTGCTTGTCCAGAGTCAGCAGCTTCAGGTAGACCCAGACGTCCCTTTCCCCAGTTGTTCCCAGCAGAGTACCATCGTCCCTCTAGTATGTCCTGGTCTTCCTCTGGGTCTCCTCTCAGTTTGACCTGAATTCCTCACCAGGGAGTCTCTAAGCTAACCAGATTTTAATCAGAAGGAGAAGAATTAAAATCTTTTGACTCGTTTCGTTCTCTCCTCTGCTGGGATTCCTTGATGTCATCATTGTATCAGCTGAATCAAAAAGACAAAGACAAACGTTTTACAAGTCCAAACATAACAACATTTATTAAACAGACAACTAATGAAACTGACAAAACTATAAAATCACAAACCAGCATCCAATTTAATATTTACCTCACAGACATCCACACACCAAGACAAACTTACAGGGAACCATTTCACCAATGCACTATTCCCCTGAGACAGCATCACAGGTAACCCTGGAGCGATCTGAAGTCAAGGTTCCGGGTCCTATACTCTGTTAGCAGGACCAGATTGTTTTACACAAGCTGTTAAATCTTATCAAAGTAGTAAAAAGGTTAAACTCACACACAGAGCCACAACCCCCTGTGAATGCCTGCTCAGTCCACAGAGACACTATGTGTGTTTTAAATTATAGAGAACTACAGGATAAATTATTTTAATTCAACTTAGTGTAATATGTTTCAATAGAAATATCCTACATAAGAGATTACGTTAATAGAACAATAGAATATGGTTATATTTTACATCTAGCATATGTTAAATATATTTTCTTAACATTAAGATTAAGAAAATATTCATAGTAGAGTTCTGAGGGGCTCAGAGTTCTACTCTAGTTGACAAGTTAAATCTAGTTGACTATGTTTCAGTAAAAACCTGTTTTTAAGATCAAAGAAGTGTTATTTTCTTTTGAATAAAGACATTTCAGCTGACCATATGACCATAGATTAGGGTAGGAATGTATATTTACTGGAAAATCTAGGGCTTCACTTTTTGGCTCAGCTCTTGCTTCACCAGGACAAACGGGTACAACGCCGACTTCACTGCAGATGCTGCATCAGTGACAGTTTATTAAACATTTGAAGATTTTAGTCTAGGAACAGCTGCTGCTGCTGCGGTCTGGCTGCTTCCTGGACCTTTCTTGTCGTTTCAGGTGAGTCACTTCCTGCTCTGCCTGCTGGTCACTCACCAGTTCTCCCAGTTACAGCCTGCTATTTTTCTGCCTCTGGTTGTTTCTGTGTCTCATCAAACAGAAAATTCTTCACATTGGGGTACTACAGGGTCCAGTACTTGGAGTCCTCCTATATAACATCTACATGCTCAAAGTCGCTCAGGTTATAACAGTAAGACTGGTTACCATGACAACACAGCTCTATATCATGATGCCTGTTTCTGTTGATGAAGTTATTTTGTCTACTGGCTCGTTGCGTCCCAGCAGTGAAATGTCGGCCATCTTTGCTGTCATTTGTCTTGTTGGTGTGAAGGAATGGCAGCAGGAGCAGACATGATGCACAACCCAGAAAAATAAAAATTTATGACTTTACCTCAACAGTCTGGTAAGATTCAAAACGTCACCTGTGATTTATAGGATGTTTTATTGCTGGAGGAGTCGCCAGGTGATGGTAAAATCCTGTTAATCATCTTTTTCTAAATCAAGTGTTCAAAGGGCAGAACGTTATTATCTGAGCTGAGCTGAGCTAAAACTGAAACTATTCTGTATCAGAGCAGCAAGAACAAGCAGAGAACCACATGAGTGATAAAACTCCTCTTGGTAAGAACATTTTAACTGCATTTTTACCTCATTGTGTGAATATTTCTATGTTTACTTTTTAATGTTTTAGAAATGCTAATTATGTTCATATCAGACATCTGAAGATTTTAGTCTATTAATAGAAAAGATACTGAAAAGATCCCTGCAGGTTCCTCTGGTAGGTAGGGGACCTGAGCTTCACATGAAGACCATTCTCCTTGGCAGGGGGGAGTTTTACTTAATATTTAAACTTTATTACAATTTTCACAACGTTCACAATGGGAAGTAACACTGTTTTTGATCAAAGTGCCATACCTGGATAAAATGGCTCTCAGCATGATTCACATGGTTGATTTCTCTGACGACCCATGGATAAAGATTTTCTTTTCCTGTTGTTGACCTCTGACCTCTGCCCAGAGGCTCCTAGATAAACAGATGCTGATATGGAGGAGGATTGGAGAGTTTCTGATTGTTCTGGTTGAACTGCACTGGGAGGGCAAAGAGCGTCTGATTATGTTTAAACTTTATCATCAATCAGAGAGTTTTTTTAGACTTGATAAGAAACTTTACGACTGCATTTTGGATTTTGCTCTGATTGTTACACAACAAACATGAAGCAAGATAGAGAAAAGCTTCTTTATCTACTTTGATTTTCTGTTAATATTCCCATGGACTTTTAGAGTTTCTATTTAGATGAAACCTGAAAGATGATTAAAAGATGTGAATGTCCCAGTGTTTACTCTGATCAGAACAACCATGGGTGTTTTATCTGCTTGGTGACAGAAAGGAGTCAAAGTCAGTTCCAACTAAAGTCAGAAATGTTTTATAAACTGACCAAATGAATCCTGCAGAGTTCAGATTTCCAGTTCTGGTCAGAGGGAGCTCTGGTGGCTGCTGCTGTTCTGTGTCTTAATAAATAACCTAGTGATAGATTCGCATATCAATGTGGTAAATTACTAAAGTTTTCAAAGATAGTAACTCCTGAATACATGAAACACTGGTTCTGAAAATGTAACAAAGCTGAACTGAACATAACGACTGCTGGGCATATTGCATGTTTCCTTAATAACAGCAAACCAAATGTGCTTCTATCAGGAATTTAACACTATGCTAATCAAAATATACGTCTGTGTTCCCACAGGGTCGCAAAGAAGAAGAAGTAAAGATTTCCCTCCAGGTGTTACTGCACACACAGAAATATATCTTGTACATTTATAGCACTTTGTCTAGTCCAGCAGACCCCAAAGCTTTACTCTACAATTAATTATTCACCCTCTAACAGAGGATAGGCTCCCATGCACTGGCGCCTCCTGTTTGGTTTGAGTTAAAAAATATTTAATAAAAGGGCGATTCAAGTCGTGCGTAATAGATATCATCTGACATTTGAAAATGATAACAGAGTCAAAAGTATAAAGTTATGTATCAATTCTATTTTAAAGACTAATATTTAACAAACAACAAAAGTAAATAAATAAATTAAGATGGGAGAATTATACATTTTAAAAAAATAAACTTATGAAACTAATACTTTCCTGTGTCTCTGTTTGCTTGAACAGGGTAAGGAACTTATAGGGACAATACCTACTGCTTACTGTGTCTTCTTGATCTCCAAATGGCTCAATTCAGTTTATTTACACACAATAAATATTTTACAAATGAGTCATTTAGTTCAACCACACATATAATTATTTCTAGTTATTAATTAGTGCATTTGGCTCAGTTTACTATTCAAATTAGTAAAGAAGGTTCTACTGAAGAAAACCCAACCACATCACTCCTCCTGACCAACTGGGGGTGACGGTGGAGAGAAATAACTCCACTGCACAAGAAGAAACCTCCTCCAGAAGCAGAACCAGAACCATCTGCGTTTAGTCTGCTGCGACCAACTGGAGGAAATTCATTTCGGCCGCTTGTATCCGTGATCTCGTTCTTTCGGTCATGACCCAAAGCTCACGATCATAGATGAGGGTGGGAACGTAGATCGACCGGTAAATCGAGAGCTTCGATTTTGACTCAGCTCTCTCTTCACCACGACGGACCGGTACAGCGCCGCTTCACGGCAGACGCTGCCCCAATCCGCCTGTTGATCTCCTGCTCCCTTCTTCCCTCATTTGTGAACAAGATCCCAAGATACTTAAACTCCTACACTTGAGACAGGACGACCCCCCTGACCTGGAGAAGGCACTCTACCCTTTTCCAGCTCAAGACCATGGCATTGGATTTGGAGGCACTGAGCCTCATCTCGACCGCTTCACACTCAGCTGCAAACCGCTCCAGCGAGAGCTGCAGATTACGACTTGATGAAGAAAACAGGACCACATCATCCGCAAAAAGCAGAGATGCGATCCTAAGGCCACATTCCAAGAGCCAGCTTCTGCAGCCGAGGATCGGACCACCAGGGCCCCCATCCTTGGCCACCACTCATCACACACTGCTCCCAACTCCTTTGGCCCCTCCTACAGGTGGTGAGCTCATTGGAAAGGGGACCTATGTTTCCTCTTTGGGTTGAGCACGGCTGGGCTCCATGGGTAAAAGCCTAGCCACCAGGTGCTCACAAACATGCCCCACATCCAGGCTTCACTCCGGGGTGGGGCCCTGGTGACCTGCGTCCGGGTGAGGGAACACAAAATCCCCCTTTGATGTTCACATTTATCTAAGGGGTCTACGGGCTGCACTTTGTCTGGTCCCTCACCTATTCAAATATGGCATAATTACAAAATATGAAAATATGTTGAGATGCTACATGAGGTTTTTTAGAGAAAATATCATCATATATATTAAAATGTGTTTTAAATTAAAGCATAAAACTCATCAATCAACTGTGATGAGTTTATTAGATTAACAGAATGATGAGATTCATATTTTTATCATTTTCATATTTCTTTCTGACTTGCTTTATTTTTCCTTTGTTAGATCTTGGACTGAGTCCTCATGGAAAGACTGGATCAGGTAAGAGCTGCAGAGGGAAGACCTCATGTACAGCATCACATTTCTGCCAAAACCGCTGAGGAGAACAAATCTGATGGGTTATGTTCAAACTCTAGAAAATCAGAAATCAGCTCCCCATGTTTTTTCCTTCAGTGTTCAGCTCTCACTCTCAGCGTCTCTTTCCCGCTCACGGTACAATTTTGTTTTAATTAGCATAGTGTATTTGTGGCCAGTCACATGTGAGGACATGGGATCACCGTTATATGAAAACAAGAGACGCAACAGACATGACAGGTTAAGTTCCTGTTGTGTCTTTTTAAAGCAGCTCAAATTTTAGTTCTGTAAACTGTTAATAACTGAGATCCAGAATGAAGATAATTAAGGTTTTGTTCAATTAGATACATACTGCAAGGTAAGTTTCTTTTTTTTATTCACCTTGTTGCTGTAAATTTAGAGACCCTCTTTCTAACACTGTGACCTAATTTGTTTTGTGCATTATTAATGAACATTGTTCATTTAAATGTTTTTCAATGTGTTTTGAAATCCCCAGAGTCAGAACTGGAGGGATCCAGCATCAGGATCATTCTGGTTGGAAAAACTGGAGCTGGAAAAAGTGCCACAGGAAACACCATCTTACGCAGGAAGGTTTTCAAATCTAAAATGTCTCCTTCTACTGCAACATCAGAGTGTCAGAAGGAAACAGGAGAGTTTGAGGGTCAAAATGTGACTGTGGTTGACACGCCAGGTCTGCTTGTTAATTATTTTATATTCAGGCAGGAGGTGAAGAGGAGGGTGAAGTGGGAGATCAGGAGATGTGTCTCTTTCATTGCTCCTGGTCCTCATGTATTCCTAGTTGTAGTCTGTCCAAACAGATTCACGGAAGAAGAAAAAAGGACTGTTAAACTAATTCAGGAAACCGTTGGAGAAAAGGCAGCAGATTACACCATGGTGCTGTTCACACATGGAGACGATCTGGAGGCAGATGGAGTCTCCATAGAAACATTTATTTCTGAAAACCCAGATCTGCGTAAATTGATCCGTCAGTGTGGAGGACGATATCATGTCATCAACAACAGAACCAACGATCCATCTCAGGTCAGAGAGCTGCTGCAAAAAATCAAGACAATGGTTGAGATTAATGGAGGAAGATACTATACCGACAAGATGCTAGAAGAAGCTGAGAGAGCTGAAAGGGAGAAGGAAGTACGTGAGAGAGCTGAAATGCAGAAGATGATGGAACAATTTGACAGAGCTGAAAGAGAGAAGGAAGAATGTGAAAGAGCCGAAAGAGAGAAGATTATGGAAGAATTTGAGAGAGCTGAAAGAGCCTACAGAGAAAGCCAAGACACAAGTGCAAAGGCAGAAAATAAGGATAATTGCAAAATTCAGTAATCATGTATTAAATAGGACAAGACATCAATAAAATGTTACTTTGTGTGACGGATTTCTGCAAAATAACAACTTGAATTTAAAATTTAACCTGAATTTACAGAAAAACTTTTTTAACCATTTGACATTGTTTAATAACTGTTAATACATTTAAATATTTGTACTTGGCTCTGTATTCAATGGTATGACAGCACTGACTAAGTATTTATAACTGTACTTGTTTTGTAAAGTAAAAGGAGATTTGTGCAGTGGCTCAGGGATTTATAAACTAATATATATGTATATATTTAAATGTAACTTGTAAGGTAATTTGTCAGAAATTAAATAAACCTGTTTCAGTTTTAAAAAGATCAAAATTATTTTAGTCTGTTTGTAGCTCAGGATACAAATTGTTTTTATAAAATTGATGAACTCATATATTCAGGATGTTATTAACTTATTTACAGTATTTCATGATCTTGATTTAATGTGGCTATTATTTTCCATGACATCTATGTTCTGATCAGACAGACAGACAGAGATTTCTTTTCAGACGTTCCTTAATCCATAGAGCGGCTCTCTGTCATGCTTCTTCAGGTCAATGAAGGTTCTTCTCCACTGACCTCTGGTCCATATGTGGTTCTGTTGCAGGAGATTTTATGGTGGAAGCCACCAGTGTTGAATATGAGACTTTACTGTGAGAGCAGGAAAGACTTTATTTGTTTTATTCTTATCTTCTATATGAACTAACTGGAGAAATGTGAGAAGAAGGTCTTTTAGTATGAAATGATTGTTAAAACAACAAAATGACAAGAGAAAATGTTCAAAGACTCAATTTTGCTGAGAGGAACCACCTGAGCCACAGAGCGATCAGAATAAGACCCGGATCCGTACCCAAAACGCTTCCACCTTTATTGATTGGTAAGCCATTGGATTGAGGTGGAAAGAGCTATGTCAGATTTTAGTTAATAATGGACTGATGTATCACAAGGCTGTGAAACTCATTTTCATTCAATCAAGATCATGAATGCTCTTAATTAGTTCCGTCAGGGTTCTCCCATTGGATTTTTTTATTATTTGGAATAAAAGTCAAATGTGTGTGGTACTAATTTAGAAACATTTGCAATTACACATACAGTATGTATGACGAAGTGCCACATTTTATTGCTCACCTTATAGATCATGAACTATAATTTGACACCAGTTAAGGCAACTGTTCAGTAAAAGTAAGAAAGTTAGCACTTAAACTCAATGTTTTTCATAATTTTTGCCAAAAATGTTTCAATAATTAGCATTATCATAAAAAAGTGTGGGAATTTGTTTATTATCTGTGAATTTACACAACTAACTAATGTACTCTGACAGTAAGTAGATAAAAACTGCCTTGATTTGATCAATAAAATAATATTTAAGCACACTATTATCTTGACTGTTCTATTTATGTGATCCTCTGGTGTAAAGGGCCACATAAAAACTGTGGCAGGCTGGATTTGGCCCCCAGACCTTGAGTCTAACACGTGATGTGTCAGAACCCACATATAATCTGTGCATAATCCCACACTGTGGACCATATTATTTCTAAAGTTTTGATTATATCTAAAATTGTAGTACTTGATATTGCATTTCCATATCATTTGTATATTTTTT
Source organism: Micropoecilia bifurca (assembly GCA_903067075.1). Classification (NCBI taxonomy): domain Eukaryota; kingdom Metazoa; phylum Chordata; class Actinopteri; order Cyprinodontiformes; family Poeciliidae; genus Micropoecilia; species Micropoecilia bifurca. The sequence continues at coordinate 9,383 of CAEGAF010116389.1, forward strand.
GACATTTTCTCCCTGCTTCTATAAATAACTATACACTAGTAACTTAAAAAAGAAGCATCATATAAACTATTGCTGACCAATTTATTCAGGCCTTTCCTTCATCTGCTACACACTCCTGTACTTTTCTCAGTGATTTAATGGACGGTTTTATTTTTTCCCTTGGTGTGAGTGTGTGTGTGTGCATGGTTGTTTGTCCTGTGTGTCTCTGTGTTGCCCTGAAAAAGAAATAATTAATGAGTCCAGAGATCTGAAGAATGATTTAAGAATCATAACAGGGAAGTACTGGAAAACATTCACATATTTAAGGAGCAGTATCCTTTTCACAGAGTCAATTGTGCCTGTAGGACACAATAACAGTAAGGACAATTAAGATAAGAGTTGTTTTGACTGATCTGTAAGGAAGAAAATTAGCTTTGAATAGATTTTGAAATAGGAGGCTGCACAGTGGCGCAGTTGGTAGAGCTGTTGCCTTGCAACAAGAAGGTTCTGGGTTCGATTCCCAGCCCCAGCCTTTCTGCATGGAGTTTGCATGTTCTCCCTGTGCATGCGTGGGTTTTCTCCGGGTTCTCCGGTTTCCTCCCACAGTCCAAAAACATGACTGTCAGGTTAATTGGTCTCT
>CAEGAF010116398.1:0-11395 GCA_903067075.1 Micropoecilia bifurca
GTGTGTGTGTGTGTGTGTGTGTGTGTGTGTGTGTGTGTGTGTGTGTGTGTGTGTGTGTGTGTGTGTGTGTGTGTGTGAAACTGTGAGTTCAGACTTGTGTGAGAGCCTGGGGAGACGGGCTGATAACACATACAGATGAGGCTCCAGCACCATTATGGCTGGCTAAGCACCTCGAGTTTCTGCTTACCTCCACTCTGCCTTCTCACAACTCTTCCCACAATATTGGAATTTCAGTGAAATCCTTAATTTCAAACACTTCTCTGATTACTACAATCATATTGTCATCGTAGGTAAAAATTTGGTTTGTTTTTGGGGGTTTTTTGTGCATTTTCTTTTGTGAAAATCGGCTCTATTGGTTATGCGTCACATTTATTTGTGTTTCATTGATGAATGTCTGTTGAAAAGTATAAAAAGTGGCATGCGACTTTGACTAACCTGTGTGAATTGACTTTAATGATGGCAGAAGTTTTGCTTTCTTTCCTTTCTTTACTTACAATTTCGGACAAGGTTTTGACCCAGCAGCAGCTACGACATGTGGATATCAGGAACATCATTAAAATATATAGACACAACAAAATCATTATTACTCTAAAAAAGCTATTGCAAATTAGCATTTTATACCAGTTGCAAGTTCATGTTGTCAAGACAAGCCTTGTCTTAAAATGATTAAAAAAATAAATGAAATACATATTTTTAAATGCATTACAGGTACCGTAGTTTATAATATAACAAAATGTTCCCAGAGTAAATTTTATGTTTGGCAAGATGTGTTTGGATAGAACTTAGTATTGACTCAGGTTTTCTTTGCTTAAAATTAATATTGATTATCCAAAACACTGAGGTGCAACTGAAATGGAATGACAAAGGAAATAAGTAAAAGGGAAAATACATTTTCACAGCTGAGAGTCCTGATAAATGCCTTCAAAGTCTCCCTCTTCGCAATGAAGCGTATTTATTAAATCACAGCCAGAGCTGGAACTGAACTTGACATTTGAACCTCCAAGAAGACTTTACAAGAGAACTGATTGTTTGGAGGCGAATCAAGGCAGCAAAGCAACGTTTGAATTCCCAAGATTGAATTCCTACATTAATGGAGAACCTTTTAGAAGAGATCGTCTTCTCTGTCTGCGCCATGAAATTAAGTATTGCAATTGTGCAAGCTAAAAGCTATAAAATGGTTTGTAAAATGGTAGAACATACTGTGGGCTGAGTGAATTTTATTCGGAATGATAAGAGTCATATTCAGAGAATATAGCGTGCAAAACGTTGAAAAAAAAAATTATTGTGGATGGGTGGATCATGCTTTAAACTAGTGACAGTAAACAGTTTCTACTTGTTGGAACGTTAATAGATACAAGTTCTGGAAGCGCACAACACGCTGTTGGCACAAACAAGCAGCCGCAGACATAAAGAGGATTCCTCTCACACTAATATTCCGACCTTCGCGCCGTCGTCATGTAAGGTGAAGGTTTTCCCTGCCCCTCGAAAGCTTTTAATTTAATCGTCATCAGGAATCTTTGGACAAACCTCACAGGAGCCGAGCATGGAGGCTGGCAAAAGAACCTCGCTGAGGCTCAAAGGCTTTTTGTGCTTTTTCTGGAAGAACAAGTAAAAATCCCCCAAACGAGAACTGAGGGACGTCTAGCTGCTAGAAAAAAAAAACTTGTTACAAGCTGTGATACTTGCCAGAGGGAGTGTGGCTGCGTACTGTCCGTTCAGGGGGGAAGCAGAGCGTTTTGTTATTTTTAAACTGCACAAGAAACTTCAGATCAATGTTAACTTTGTTCATCTTTTTTTACATTATTTTAGTGACAAATTACAGAAAAACCTTGCTGGTCAGTTTAACTAAAGAGCAAATCTGAATAATTACTGAAAACTGATGCCTATGTGTATAAATTAGATTTCATTTCTATTTTCTATTTTTTTCTATATATATATATATATATATATATATATATATATATATATATATATATATATATGAAAAAAACAGATGTGTTTTTTATATTATATATGATTAATAAAAACTCAACAGAAAGATTTCGATGCGACAACAAAATAGTTTTTATTTTCTGAATGAATTGCAAGAGAAACCATCTTAATTAAATATGTTATTTTGTTAGTGTTTTAAAATAAAAAATGTTTTTTCTTTTTCAAGAACAGCCTAAAATTACACAACTGTAGATCTGAGAACATCAATGATCCCAGATTACTGGAAACAACTGAATATAAGCGTTAATCCAACTTCAAACCATTAGACATGTCGTTCTGTTTTTTAACACCTCCGAGTGTTAAAGCGCGCCACATTGTTTTGCTCCAGAGCACCATATTCAAGTGATTGCATGATCTCTCCAACACGCCATGAAGTGCTGCAGAAGCTGTTAAGAAATTATTCATGTAACTCAGAACTGCGGCAGCAGGAAACAGCACTGAGTTAGACTTTCAAAGCATCCACTCACTGTAACTATATGGGAGTGCTAAGCAGCCTCTTGTAGTGAACAATTATTAGTTATCTTGGTGAGTACCAAAGGCAAAATGTTTGTTCCACAGCTCTGCTGTAAAACCAGATTTCTGATATGTCAAAACAAGTACTAACTAGCCTTAATGGATGTGAATCATTGTGCAATATTTGAGCGAAGGCTGCAGTCATTAGTAATTCAGTCATTTGATTCAGCGATTCAAGTGATATTGAATCAGAAACGCGTCTTCACTAGCCGTCCTGGAGCTGGACTTTAAGTCAGACCCTTATGTCCAGAAGATTCCCATCTTTGACAAATCCAGCATGTTCAGTGACAGAACTGAGCTGCTGAAGAAGATAAGAGAATCTTCGCTGCAGTCGTTTCAGCATCACTCGCATCTACTGACATTTCACTGTGATTAAAAGTAGCTGAACGAAAAGCCAACATTTTTCTAATAAAATAAGGTTTGATTGAACCTTTTGTTCCTCCTCTGGCTTCATTTCAGACACTTCATAGATACAGAAAACAACAAATTTTGAGTCCACTTCCATGAAAGAACACAGACCTGCTAATACTTATTTGATGCGCTCGCTGATTAGAAAATGGATCCCAATTGGTAACGGTCACCAGCTGATTTCTCTGCTGCATTTCTAATCGGAATGCTCATTTTTTTTTTGTTTGTTTTTTTTAATTTAGCTATAAACAAGAATGTGCTGGCACGCATGAGCAAACTGTGCATGAATGTGACCGTAAGGTTGCATGTTTATTCTCTGGTGTCTATAAGATGCAAACATTGTTGCAGCAGGAAAGCTGGGGAGAGGCGAGCGCGTGGGAGGAGGTGGAAGGATGAGTCGAGGGAGACAGAGAGATGGACGGATGGAAGAAAAGAGCATATGGAGAGCTGTGGATGAGCATTAGGAGCCCATAAAAACAGCTCATTAAGAAGTTCAATCTGTTCATCGGAGAGAGAGATGGGAAGGAAGAGAAGCGAGACAGAGGGGGGAGAGAGGAAACCAGGGGACCGTTGATAGCAGGGGAGGTTGGCAGGTTTTAACTGTGAACTGACAAAGCTGAGAACACACACAAAAACATACTGTAGGCACATATGTGCATGCACACACTCACACACACACACGCAAACACACCTGGCCACATTAATCTTCTGAAGCAGGCGAACAAAAATCCACCTGATCCCCTTGAAACTACTTGTGTGAGTCTGCATGTGTTACTTTTCGTGAGCGAGGTTTAATTGTTTATGTATAAATTTAACTTGTTTTCAACGGAACGAAGCCCCTCGACGATTCCAGGTAACGCAACCTGTCGTGGCAATTACTTCATCTGGTAGGAGGTTGCACTTATACTGGAGCGACAGCTCCAGGGCCTGCTCCAGTCGTTATACTCATTTATAGGATAAATCTAGCGAGCAGGTGCTGCACCACATATTTTTTTTTTTTTTTTTTACGAATTAGGTGTGATATTGACATCATTTGTACCTGTATCATTATCTCACCTCTCCTCATGTGTTGTGACTTGTGACGTCTCTTTGTTTTCTGGTACAAGAGATCGAAGACACATTTAGTGTCACGTTCTCTAATCAAGTCCCGTTATCATGATTTTTCAAATGCAAAAAAAAAAGAAGAAAAAAACCGTCATTCGTCGTTCTGTGTTTCTGCTCAGAACCAAAGAGAACGGCTTCGAGCGAGACGGGACCATCCACCCAGACGTCCACCCGAGCAAACGGCCCTGCACCATGAGCCCCGCCCAGCGTTTCAGTCCGTCCAACGGACTCTCCTACCAACCCAACGGGCTGCCCCACCCGGGTCCCCTTCCTCCACAGCACTACAGGCTTGACGACATGGCCATCGCCCATCATTACCGTGACACCTACAGACACCCGGCCTCCAATCACAGAGAAATCCGAGAGCGAGCCAGGCCTATTGGTAAGGATGATTTTGTTTTTTTTTGGTTTGCTGAATTTTTTTGTTTTGTTTTGTTTTTGTCTCCTTGTTTATATAACTTCATATCATAGACACAACATGCTGGTACACCACGAGTGGCCGCCTTTCACAACACTGCCGTCTACGAACAGATCCAGAGCATTTATAGTACATTCAGTCGAGTCGTGTAGAGATTCTAGTTCATTGTATTAACTGGTACATTCGTGCATTTAGCATGTAGGATCACTGTTTTCCTGCTCCGGGACGGTTGGTGTCAAATTGCGTGAATAAATAATGTCATTTATAGTCTGACCAACACTGCAAACATGTTGGTAACAAACAAGTCTTCCCTCACACCTGGTTTTTAACCTGTGCTTCTCAACACAGAGGCGTCCGTCTGCACACGGTCAGCAGGGAGCATACTGGGCAGTCATGCACACCCCTATTTCTGCAAATGTCCGCATGGAGTGCGACTGCTGCTCAGTAGCATATTCATATTCGTTTTTATGGAGACTATGCATATAAACGCATAGGAAATAATTATTGCGAAATGTTGCATACAGATCAAAAAATGGCTAAAAAGCACGAGGTCAAGCTGCGTAGCTGAAGCCGTATCATTTTGTTCTTTTTTTCTGCTACCACTTGTTGAATACAGACGCATTTGATCTGCAGCGACATCCACTGCATAAAAGACACAAAGGTAAATCCGAGCCATGAGAAAGTCTGTCCTCAACCACGCCTTCATCTGGCACGCTTGTTTTCTTCGGCTCAGCTTTACCCGCTGGTCTGCTGGCCGAGTCGCTGAACAAAAAAACTGTAATTGAATTTAAACGTCTAAAGGTATTTTAGACTCGGGACATCACAAACGCGAAGAAACAATGGATGCTGATCAAAATAATTTTGGAAACTACCTCTTGTTTTTGTGCTTTTAAGTTTCCCGCAGCCTTACACTGCATGCTTTGTGTTGCTTTGAAAAGCCATTTATGCAACATTTTTCTTCTCTATTTAGGAAACCTTTTACTGAGCTTTGCAAAAGTTCTTTTTTTACCTGATTAAAATAAAGGTAATTTGGATAATTCAATATACTGTTCCACTAAAGACAAAGTCCATTTTTGGTCTCCAGAGATCTGGTCTCCAGGTTTTCTACTGTCATGTATGTTATAGGTGTGTCTCTGCTCAAGTCAAATGATTGTGCTTAATTCTTAGCATCTCTGCAGATTCTCCCTGCTGATTTAAATCGGATTTATGACAAAAGGGAGATCTCTAGAAGTTTGATACTAGTTTAGGTTTGACTAAATCTTACTGAAACTTAATGACTGATAGACCTCTGATGTTCTCTCCTACTTCTTTTCAACTAAGAAGTAGGACATAAATAAAAAAAACATAATAAAGACATTTTCTACATACGAGCTAAAACTGGGAAAAATATGACTTAAATGCCTAAACCTTGGCAGATGTCTAAAGAAACATCAACAACCTTTCTGTTCAGGATTTTATGTTTATAAACTCTAATTTATGCAAAAGAATTTGTCATCACTGATTTCCCAGAAGGAGCTTGTTCTGCTGCCATTGCACGTTAAGTAAAGCCTCTTTCTTAGCCGTGTTTTTACCTGCGATTGCAAAATAAATTACACGTAATTTTAAACACTTTGACGCATCTCTAGCAGCAACAACAGAGGAGTTGACATAAAATTGTCTTCAGAGTTCAGATTACGCTTCCACTTTAAGTCCTGCTTGTGGTTTCTTGGTATTTTTGCACTATTTAGACTTCATTCGTCAGAATCACATGCTTTTAGTCATGTGGTCAGAGATATCATGTTGCTGTTTAATGAAGGGCTACGACTAGCCTCAGTGTTAAAACTGCCCCTATTGCTCAGATGAAAGACTGTTATTCCCGCTTCCCAGAAAAACCCAGTTTATGTCTACTGGAGGACAAAAACGCGGAGCTGCAGCCACTATTGCTCCATTTTAACGTTGTGTTTTAATGAGAGACAATTTTTTTTTCTGCTTATGCCAAGTTGTGATGAAGCTGTAAAGGACTCTTTTCTAAATATAGGAGAGACATTTACCATGTCTCACCCGGTGATGGATGTTAACTGGACGAGAAGTTCAGTCATTTGCCCTCGGGGTGCTGGAGAGATATGGAGACCGCAAAGAAAGGAGGGCAGGGAGGAAAAATGGATGTAGAGAGGGGGGCATAAAAGAGGGACAAAATGAAAAATGGAGAAATGATAGAAGGAGAATGACGAAGTAATGTTATATCAATTGTTGCTCTTAGTTGTAGTGACTCTTTTTCTCTGTTTCCATTTGTTTTTGACCTTTTTTTGTTACTGCAGGTATGCATGCAGGGAGCAGGCAGGAAGAGGTGATTGACCACAGACTGACCGACAGAGAATGGGCTGAGGAGTGGAAGCACCTTGACCATGTAAGAAAAGTAATAACATTTTTATTACTATTCTTTCTTTGTAAGTAACATTTGATAGTGTTTGTCATGTCATAGTAAAACATTTATCCCACTGGACTGCAGATCAGGGAGCTGTATTATTATTATTATTATTATTATTATTATTATTATTATTATTATTATTATTATTAATGTGTTTGTTGTGCCTTGTTTATTCGTAAAACAAAATATTACCAAGTAAAAAAAAATGTAGGCTAATAATGTTGTCTGCTGAAGATAGGAGTTAGGAAACTTTATTTTTATTTGCTACCAGTAACATAAATTATTGATTTTGCAGGCATGTTCGGACTCGCATTACATTTTTGCAGCTTGCAGATATTGTGCGTTGTTTATATTTTATGGCATTGCTTTATTTTCTAGCCATGAAACCAGCACAAAATGAAAAGACTGAAAATATGCTGACACTCCTTGGTGTTAATGTAATGTTTTGCACGAGGGGTTGATACTGAAAATTCTTTTTCACATTTTTGTCACAATATTACCACAGGTTTTATGTGACAAACTAAACCAAGCTATTCAGATAGACAGTAAATAGTGATTATGTGTAATTTCATCACTTGTTACACCTTATGAAATAGATTACGGAGCAATATCTTGAGTTTTGGACATCTCATGAGGTGCTGCGTAGTCCTACTAAGACATGGCCGTACATTTAAACTGTCAGGCCAGGTGAGGAGAGCATGAATCAGGGCAGAAGCGGAAACTCTGACAGAGTTGCAGCTATCCCCTTCTCGGGAGGGTGAAGCTTGCAATGGGACCACTACTAGTCGTGCACTCCACACATCTGGTCTGAATGAAAGTGTGGTATAAAGAAAGTGGCAGTTTGCTGCAAGCCATGCAGGGGCCCAGCAAACATGTGAAAGTCAGTGCTCTGATCAGAGGAGACCAACACATTACATTTGGCTGACATGCGAAAAGTTGAGGTTGAAAACCAGCAGCGAATGTCAACCTGAAAACACAACACTGTGGTGGTCGTAGGGAGTCCTGGGGTTTTGTTTTCAGTTCAGCGGGGAAGCTGATTAGAGGTGATGGGAAGAAGAACGCGACTAATTTCAGATCAGTTCTTGAAGGCAGCCTGTCAGGCACCGTCCAGCAGCACCGTCCAGCACCGTCCAGCAGGACATCAAGCGTAAACACACAACGTCGGATGGGCAATGGAACGATTTCGATCCAGATATACTGATGTGTTGAGGGTCCAGTCGAGGTCCAGACATGAATACGACTGAGAATCTGTGGCAGGACTTTTGAAACTTAATGTTTATAAATGTTCTCCATCCAGCTGACTGAACTCGGGTTATTCTGAGAAGCTAAGTGGACAAACATTTCAGTCTTTACCTTTAAAAAGCTGCTAGGATCTGAATACAACACAAAAGATTTTCAGTCATATTTTCAGCTACAGGTGAAAGGCTGAATACTAATGCAAACCACAGTCTTTAAAACTCTGAGAGTAAACAATTAGTTCTTCATGGACACTTCAGTTCTCTTTTAGAAATATCCCCTATGTTTGTGTTTTTTCATCCAGGTTCTGCTGGAGGTTTCTTCCTGTTAAAGGGAAGCTTTTCCTCTCCACTGTCACTACATGCATTCTTAGCGCAAAGGATTTCTGCTACAATTGATTCTAATTAGGCAGAAAATGTTTTAAATTGATTTGAATAACGAACTGATTTTTCCACACTTTTTGATAACTTCGATCAACTGGAATGTAAGCACGAATGAATTGAAATGACTTGTTTTTGTAAAGTGTCTTGATATTACATATTCAACTGGGTTGAGTTCAAATCTAGAACATCTTTTTGTTCTTAACATGGCAAAAGTGTGAAAGGGTAACGTTTGAAAAGCACTGTAATTCTGGCCCGTGACATAAATAAGCCACGGGCCACCTGAAGTGAAAAAAAAAATCAAATAAATAGTTGACAATAAAAAACGTAACAATACATCTTTCCAAAATTGCATCTCAGCTGAATTTAAATGAACCGTGCCTTTGTTTCTATGTGTTTACCCAGCGCTTTGTCTTGTCTTTTGTCCTGCCCAGCTGCTGAACTGCATCATGGACATGGTGGAGAAAACGAGGCGCTCGCTGACGGTGCTGCGGAGGTGCCAGGAGGCCGACCGCGAGGAGCTCAACTATTGGATTAGGCGTTACAGCGACGCCGAGGAGCTGAAGAAGGGGGCGTCCAGCGGGCAGTCGAGGCAGCAGAGCCCTGCAGCACAGGAAAATGCAACATCAGGTAAAAAAAAAAATCACAGGTTCCACAGCTTTTACAAAATCAGAGCCAACAAAGGATCTCATTCTGTGGGCTTTAAATTCAAAGCATGTTTTTGTTGCTTTAATACAAATGTTTTTAGATTCTACTGTAGAATACGCTTAGGTTTACCATTTACCACTAAAGTTGCTCTCTTTTGCTTGTCTTTTGTTTAACCTTGCCACTGTGCATAATGAGAAGGATAGTAAGGTGGTGTTTATTTCTTTTCCATATCTTAGAGGTACAAACACATGTGCTTGGTACTGTATTACTGCTTTTCAAGACTTTAATTATTTAATGGTTTGCTTAGCAACTTTGTTGTCTTTATCAACAAATAAACAGTAAAAAATAAAATAAAATTCACATTGTTTGTTGGACAATCTTTTCACAGTATGTGATTCATCTTCTTTGTTTCCTCTGCAGAAATTCACAGGGAGCTTCTGCATCGGCCCGTCTCTGGTTATGTCCCAGAAGAGATCTGGAAAAAAGCTGGTGAGCACCACTTCCACGCTTAACTCTTCACTACTTACAAGACCTGTGATCAAATCAAGGCTTGATTTTTTTTTTTTGCCCACTTTGATGGAGAGTAAGTGTAGGTTGACGAAACGCACCATTTTAAATGTCAATGCAGACCTGGAAGCACTCTAAGAGAAATGTTGCATACCCCCTTTAGTGCAAGTTGAGCAAAATTCCTTTATGATGCACGTTGATTTAAAAGTTTCCTATTTCTCCTAGTTTTAGATGCACCAGACTTTGTTAATGGTCCACTCACTCAGAAAGAGAAGCGCTCAACCATTACTGTGAGTGATGTTCAGCATCTTGGTTTAGGGAATCTGATATCATATTGTCAGCCATTGTTTTAAATCTGATGCCAGTGTGATAATAGAGGTTGACCAAGACAACTACATACTTGATTAGATTACATACACAACAGTTTCTGAAGTTTTGCTCTTAAAATGAACAAAACATTCAGATTTATGTAGACAGAGATGCATAAAATAGGGAACTATTAAACTTTTTATTGTTATTACTCTTAAGTTTTAGGTTCTTGGAATACCTAAGGTAGATACTTAGTATGGAACTGGTTACCACCAAACATGTATAGAAATAGATTCTATAAGGATAGAATATTTTTGACTCTGACTGTTTAACTGATGCTGTCTTTACGGTTCCTCAGTGAGTCGTAATATCAACAGTTTCTAGTGTGGTTTTCAACTGCTGTGGTCCGTCTGCTTCAAGGTCCAACATGTTCTTTGCTCAGAGAAAGTTTTTGACTGACCTGTGGGAATGATTTGTTATTTGAGCTACTGTTGCCTTTCTGCTTCTATCATCCTGAAACAGTCTGTTTGTACTCCTTTGAACTCTGAACTTTAAACTCTGTTCAAACCACTTGTGTTGAATTTTTTTTTTCTTCTTTTTTTGGTAGTGATTAATATCCCATCAGGTCAGCAGTTTCTCAGTTTATCAGACCATGTCTGTCTGTTGAATTGCTTGTACGTGATTGGTCAATTTGGTGTTTGATGGCGAGCAATTGAACTGGCGATGCTAATAAAGAGCCGATGAGTCTGTGGGAGTATAAAATCCCGTTAGTTGCATTGTAAAGAGGAGTTTATGGTGTCATTGTTTCTTATAAAACTGACACAGAAATGATCCCCAATGGCAGGACGAGGAGAAGAACTGTGTTATAAGAACCTTTTCCTTATTTCACCTAATGGAAAGTGTAGAAAACTGTCAGCTTGTGGAGAAAAGAACAAGTAATAAAGGTGTATCTAATCGACGCTTATGAGTGTGTACACTCACCAACATGGCTGCCTTGAAGAACTGGAAGGAGTCCACTTGGTATTCAGCGTCAGTGATAGATTATATGTGCCTTTTAAAGTTGCTGGAGAAAAGAAATTGCCCCCCTTGCTTGACCATGCATGATGTGTGTGATACTCAGAACAAGTAATATGCATTTAAATTGAATTGAGTAACACCTACTGCTCTCCAGCACTCTCTCTTTCCCTCTCCGGCTTTGATCGATCTTCCATCTCAGGCATTCGGCGCGTAATCACGATTCAATGCACAAGCCTTATATCTCTAGGCGCCAGAGCAATTTTTATGACTTCAGTCAGCACAGTAGGTTAAAGACAAAACCACCCTGGTTTAAATGTTTTCTTCAATCAGATTGGAGAAAAACGTATTTAGAAAAGTACACGTTTCGCCTCACATCCACAACATTTTACACGTACAATACATCTGTAACGTGTACAAATAAGGCAACTCAACCATTTAATAAGATATAAAGCTGTT
>CAEGAF010116432.1:0-51514 GCA_903067075.1 Micropoecilia bifurca
TTTATTAAAGTAACTACCCGGTCCATTACAACCATGTTTATAAAAACACGCGCCGCCTTTTTAAACACGGCTACCTGCAACAAACCCCTTAAAAAAAAAAAAAAAAAAAAAAAAAAAAAAAAAAACAGACTCACTCCTGGAAGTTGTTTCATTTTGCTGCAAAACAAGAAGATGGAAAGTCAGTTATGGTGCATGCAATTCCTTTGATAGAACTCTGTAAACATGTCTATACTGCATTAATGGTCCACCTTTCACCTCATGACTGCTTGAAAATGCAAAAAAACTGCAAAAAGTAACTTAAAATGTATAGAATACTTCTATTTTCATTTATTGTCATTGTATTTTAGGAAAAAAATCCGTTATATTCAATGACTTGGTCAAAATGTTGATTTTATTTTGTAATTGAAATGAATTTGAATCCCCTATGTCGAGCTGGGACCTTTCACTGCAACTACAGTTATGACTGGGCAGCAAGCAAATGAAATCACACGGAAGTGCAGCGTGAGCCTCAGAAACCATAAGTCATATTATTCCATCCACCCAGCGAACGACAACAGAGACCGGAAACCACAAAGCACACAAGCAATAATATGGATTTCATTTTGTGGTATTAACATAACCAGCAGAGGAATTAACACACAATCACAGGCGGTCAAACACGCCCACTGATTCTCCCTCCCCTCCACACCCCACACTCCTCGACATGCAATTAGACAAGCGAGTTCTCAACGAGCCACTCGACGCCCACAAGCCTCCATTTCAGAGCCGCTTTTCTAACTCTGAAGCTAAACTCCACGATGCCACTTTGACCAAAATCTGTGAAATGCATCCCACCCCCCACCTCCACCTCCACCTCCACCACCACCACCACCACCACCACCACCACCACCACACCCCCAACCTTCTGCAGCACAGAGTCACGTCCTGCTGTCCCACTCCAAACACCCCACTTCCTCCTCTCTGTTTCTCAAGGTCATGTGGTTTAATTTGTCAGAATGAAAGTGATGATGTTAACTCCGCTATCCAGGCGAGAAACTGACTAATCACTGTGAAACTGTTAGTACAAACATCTCCCTGCTGCAGAGTCACAATAAAATGTAAGTGTGACCTCTTTTAGTTAACACATGAGTGCAAAACTAATTATTTCTTTCTTCTGAAATCAGGAAGTTTGGTACATATCTGAAAAAAACATGGATGAACTACAGCATTTGATGCTATGTTAAACCTTAAGTTATTTTGTTATACAAAAAAGCTTAAGATGAAACTTTTGACTATATAGTGGCCATTAAAAAACCCAAACCTCCACCATGTTTTGCAGTTCTTCTAAGCTTGTTTGCTGATCTATGTTGTACTAAAACACAGTCGTCCAGATGTTTGCACATAGTTCAGAGTAAAAATGTCAAATTGTATGAAACATTACATTGTACAGTGCATTTGACCTTTTTCCTTCTTTTTTTGCATGTCCTGTCCAGTTGTTATTGTCCGAGTGTCAAAGTGAGGCCCAGCAAATTTACCATCACAAGCGAAGCGTTACTGCTTTCCCATGATGCTCCACTTCACATGAAATTTTATTAGAATTTGCTTTGGGGATGTTGGGTAGTTCAGCTGAGCAAGTTCCCCGTGACCAGAGGCTGCTGTCCTCGACTCGGCTGTCCTGGGTTCGATTCCTCGTCTCTCTCTAGAGTTTTCTGTCTAATGACAACAAACTCTATCCTGTTTTTAGTCAATTTACTGTGAAATACAGGCCACTGGTGCAAAAAAAAGTGCTTTAGATTTATTTCGAATGTAATGGACACAGGAGAAAAGAAAGGGAGGAAGAGGAGCCGTTTCCTGTCCATTTACTATATAACAAAGGCCACTGCAGCCGAATAAAGAAAGGGAGAAAGGTGTGGAAAAGATTTAAAGGGAAAGAAGGAAATAAGGGTGGAGGAGAGAAAGAGAGAACGAGGAGAGAAAGAAGCACAGAGGTCACAAGTCAAAACATTAAAAACATTATTTATTTTTATTAAACAAGACATTTAATTTCCCTGCCGTTTCCTGTGAGCATATTTCACTTACCAGATTACAACCAGAATGACCTTGGAACACCAAACACACCACCTCTTTAAAAATAAAATAAAGTAAAACATATCAAGGTTTCCTGTGAGCTTCTGTTTGATTCTGTTGTTAACATCAACGTTCAGTTTTGCACCTCTTACAGGATGTGCATCCTTGCTCTTTCCTCTCCGTTTGGCCTTCAGGATCTTTCCGCAGACTGTGATCTCTGCAGAGATAACCAGTGCCTGCAACATTAACCTCTGATGCTGTGGGGCTAAATTTCTTAGCTGGCTGGACAGCTTTTCATTTTTTACTTTCCCAAACAGGTCTGACAAGCACGCAACCGTCAGGCAGCATCGCTTTAAAGAGATGCAACACTTTGGAGGCATTTTAGGACAAAACTGCCGGCAACTTTTGCAAATTTCCACGTTTGTGCTGATATGATTCATCTTCTCTCCCTGCTCTATCATGGCAGGTTTTTTTTTCACTCTAACTGTGACCTTTTATACCAGCTATAAATGGCTTTGGCTTCAGGCATGTTTTGATGACACTTCATACAAATTATGCTGTTTTTTAGGCTTGTTGAACTCCAAAATGGACTGTAGGTGTAGCTCCTATAGGAGAATGACTTTAATGGATATTGTTCATCCATGAATGACTTTATGGTTAGACTCTGCAGATTTCAAACATGTTCTTTATATCATTTGCAGCTAAAATAATGTGCATCCTGTACGTCTTATGATGTAAAAGGAGAATGTAAAATAAAAAACACCGGAGTGTTTGAAAAGACATTTCAAAAGTTCTGATTTTTCACACTTTGTCATATATAGAAGCTGTTTTAAGACTGAGGACACAAAGAGATAACCTCAAAGAAAAGTGGCCATCACTCCTCCAGCTGTAACTCTGTAGCTAAAGGCTCCGACTGAAAGCTTTATCAAAACAGGACTGGAGTTATTGTAATTCATCTGGTGCAAATGTTAAATCCTGTTTTAGCAAAAGGAAAACACTCACTTTAGAGTTTGCTATTTTCACAAGGGAAGCGTTTGTTCTGGCCTGTGAAATATCAATCAACTCTTCCCAAAGAAGGCTCTTCGATATTCACCTTCTTCAGCAGCGAGACCTGCTGCAAGGCACAAACACATTAACTACGTCTTGCACGTGTGCTTTCGATTGTCTCAGTCACAGCTGAATGTGTGGAAGGTCACCTTGAGGGTCGACGGAGGCCGGCTGCCCTTCCAGAGGCTGACAGAGTCATTTGTCAAACGAGGAAGGCCAGGAATTTACTTCACCCGCTGTCTTTCTCTGCATGTTTAACCCCCTGCGCCACACACACACACCTACACAGGCACACACACCTACACACACGCCACCTGCCCCTGCAAAGCACGCGACGGGATCCAGATCTGATGGAATTAGAGTGAGACAGGGAGAGAGTTTATTTAATTAAAAAGAGACAGGAAGAGGACTCCGTGACATCATTTCAATGTCGCCTCTCACCCCCCTACACCCGAAAATGTTAGCTGTCAAGAGCTCCATCTGGTAAACACAAGACGCACTCGCATTCACGTCCAAACCCGGACCGACACGGACGCCGGGGCTTCCACACTGAGTCAGCGGTTCAGAGGGAAAAAGGAGACAAAAAACGAGCAGAAACGCTCTTCCTTCCCACACATGTGGGATGCAAATCAGCTGCTTCAGTCCCACCGTATGTCCGTGACTTTCTGCCAGCGCTCATACAACAGCTCATCTGGAGCAGGAGCACATGCGTGTTGGTTACTGTACGACGTGACGCCTGCGTTCAGCCTGGGTTCAGCCTGGGCTCAGCCTGGGTTCAGCCTGGGCTCAGCCTGGGTTCAGCCTGGGCTCAGCCTGGGCTCAGCCTGGGTTCAGCCTGGGCTCAGCCTGGGTTCAGCCTGGGCTCAGCCTGGGTTCAGCCTGGGTTCAGCCTGGGCTCAGCCTGGGCTCAGCCTGGGTTCAGCCTGGGCTCAGCCTGGGCTCAGCCTGGGCTCAGCCTGGGCTCAGCCTGGAGGTCACAGAGCCACGACCAGACTGGGATCCTGTATCGTTACAGAGGACGACGCCTGCAAGAAGCTTTTAAAGAGAGAAACTTCAGGACAGTTAAGATTATTGGGGTTTTTTAAAACCTACTTTTCATTAACTGGAAGAAAACCGACTTTCTTAGTGAAAAGAAGACAATTTGTATTTCAATTTATTGTCCAAATAGATACTAATTACATATTTTCTTTTCTTACATCTTGGAAATTGTAAAATACCTAAAAGGCCTTTAAAAGGAGCAATAATTTCAAGCTGCAATAATTTCTGTGTTCTACAAGAACTATGGAGAGAGCGTATTATCACTCACTAATGAGACCATCCCCACATCATCCCCAGCTAATATTAAAAATCTCATTTCCCTAACTGACATTCACTTTAATGATTGCTTCATTAAAACTACTCTGGAAATGGAAGCTCAATTTTCCTGCAATGCACAAAAAGGCAAAGGCCATTTGCAACTATTTTAATTTCTATTGATTGCATTTTTTTCTGACTTTAATACTCTAAATACAACTGAGGCTGCAAACGAGTCTAGAGATACTGGGAAAAAAAGGACACTGAAATTTAGTTAAAATCCAACAACAATCACAAAAGTATTTCGCCTGGAATGGGAAGAAAAAGGTCACGCTTTGGCTTCGGATGGTCCAAAAGGGCTTCTTTCTATTCAAAATAAAAGAAGAAAAAATACATTTTATATTTCTAATTAAACTTAAAGACTCCAGATTCTGGAGGAAAAGTGAGAAGGGGGCAGAATCCATGTTGCTTCAGGTCCAGTGAGGATTTAATTTGCTTTTATGGAGATGTTTTAATTCTCCAGCAGAACTTTGCACCTGCTCACCCATCCAAATTTAACGACCGGTGGAAAGAGACTGGTCAGCAAACTGGCCTCACCCCATTCATAAAATATTGCATTATATTGAACTACTTTGTTCATACTCAAGTAACATGAGTTTGAAGTTAAATAAAAGAAATTTACATTGATATTTCAGTGGTTGTATTTGTTTTCTCTTCGATGCTGCATGGTCTTCACATACGATGTACGACACACGGCCAGCATCTCTGATACCGATACGATTTATCTAAGTTTGATAAAAATGTAAATATCAAGATTTTGATCGTTACGTTTTTGTGTTTTTTTCCTTTGAATTATTTACATCAAACCTTGGACAGAAATTGAGCAAAGTTTATAAATATCTAAAATGTGTTACAAAGATTTATTCAAATGATCTGACTTTGTATTAGGATCAATATTATGGATCGATTCGACCACCTGTAGTTTTCATGCATACCAACTTCTAATATTATTCAATTGCACTTTTAATTCATTTTTCTGTACAAATAGTTCTTAGTTACTGCTGTGAAGTGTTTTACATTTTTGGACTTAGTTATACCAGATATGCAAATATTTCCCTCTACTCAGCTTTTCTATACCAATCATAAAATTTAGTGTTTTTTTTGTAGATTCTCCCTCTAAAATCAAAAACTATGACTTACATATAAAATCACCCCGACCTGAATTATTGAAACTCTGCAATGGTAAAAGCTTTAGTTAAATTGTTCAAAACCTGATGGTGATCATGAAGAAAACACGCTGCTATAAATTCAGCTCATTAGCAGATGCTCGACACTCAGAGGTTTTTTTTGTCACCTGGCTGCTAAGTGCTACATTAGCCACCTGCAGGTTTAGATGGATTACTATGATAGTAAGGTGGTAATTATTTTGAGACAAGGTTTTTGTTAAATGTATGAAAGACGGTGCTAAAAATATTCTCTGGACTCATCAGATTCAGGGTTCAAGAATAAACTAAGAGAACGAACTAACATGGCGACGCCTTAGTATCAATATAAAACTGCAGGACAGAAATAACATTCAAAGAACATGACAACCTTCACTGTTCAACCTATAAAGTTCTTATTTCCTTCCCTGCCTCCAAACTGTCCTCAAAATTAATCATAGAATCATTAATTAGACAACAAACAATAATAACAGCATCATAATCTACTTCTCTTCTTTAACTTTGCCTTTGAACAGTGTGTAGACTCTGAGTAGACTATTTGTCTTGCCGTAGAAATGATTTATGTGGTTTCATTTCTGCAGTTCCCCTCATCAGTACGGACTTGACATCAACATAGTTTTAACTGCAATCTTTTTTGGTAATCTTTGCTGTTTATTAGCGATACCGGTTTTAAAACCCTAATAATAAAAAAAAGGTCTTAATGAAGTTTCAGATTAAAAATGAGTTTTATGGAAGTCGCTTGGTTTTTGATGGCCGGTGATTCAGGTTGGGTTATGGACAGTAAAGCCATTTAAAGGAGCTGATGATTTGCTAGATCTGTATTCAGACCAGGTTCCAGAGCGGCTTTAGGATGATGTATGATCGTCTCCAGATCCCCACTGAGTCTCTGTGTCTCTGTAGCGTCATGTTTACTTAGCCTGAGGATCCCAGCACAAACGTGCGTGGATAGTTAAACAGTATACAGTCCAGGTGTTGCTTAGGAGTGAGAAATTTAATCGGTTTATGTTGTGTGTGTGTGTGTGTATCGGTTTCCCTCGCAGCTTCCCGGCACAGAAGCTCTGAGAAGAAGAAAGATGTTATAAGCAGGGAAGTTTGCTCCATCCGTCTCAATGAGAGCCTGTTATGGACAGTCTGGGCAGAGGGAGGGATCAGCGGCTCAGAGAGGAGAGGAGGTGAACATGAATGCAGTGAAACAGCAGGAGCTCTTCTTACATGAGCTGGTGACCTTTTTTTTTAGCTCTGCTCCATTTCACCCGACGCTATAAGCATTGCATAACACCGAAGTGACATTATTCTGTACTTTAACAGCCCCACTCTTCCCATCTCCAGATTTAGTTCTGACAGATCAAACCTACTCTTGATTGTGAAGGGCTTTTATTTCTCCACTGTTCGGTTTGAAATCAGGAATATGAAACAAAAAAAACATATTTTTCTCCTGCTTACTGTTGTATTCACAGCTGAGGTAAATTCAAACCCTCATTTTACTTCTAAGTATTAAACAATTATTGATAATTATCTTATTTTTTGGCTAGTCTGCAACCTGTGATGTATTAGGATCATTTTAAGCAAAATATAAAATAAAATAAGAATATAGTCACATGACAATAGATTTCCTATGTCATAAATAACGCAAGAATAAAGTTGTAGAATTGCCAGAATAGTCATATTATATCTTTATTCTTGTGGGAATTTGTTGCCACATTATGATTTTATTCTTGTATTATTTCAACGTTATTCTCATATAACTTTATTCCTGTGATGTTATGACTTTAATTTTATATGTTGTATTTCATTTTATCAGCGTGGCCCTAATTCTCCATCACAGTAACCAGCATATTTGTTATTATAGTTATTGTTTTTTTCCATAAACCTCTGATGGATGTGAACCAATTAAGCGATGGATTCATTCATTAACAACACAGTGTTTAGTGATCTGGGTTTGAGTCAGAATGACATGTCAGGTTTTTGTCAGGAAATGTGTTAAAGTGGAAGTAAAGCTTGGACATGTTTTCTTTTGTCAGAGAGAACCTTCAAAAGATTTTAAGATATTAGTCTACTGAAGAGCATGAAACCCAAAGTAATGACAATCTGAGCCTGAAAAGCAATGAATTTAATGTGATTTAATTGCTTGACTCAGAAACTTCTTGTCAGCCAAAGTAAGACGGTTTTGGAAATTCAAAGTGATGGCAAACCAAACAAGAAAACCACTTGGAAACTCTACAGCAAAATATCTCAACTAGCAGAAGCCGGGAAGCCACCGTGTCTTGGTTCTGTTCAAAGGTTAAAACAAATAAATCCACATTTGAAGGTTCACAAGTTAACATGCTCTATTTCATTCTTCCATTCTCCATTTCAAGGGCACAAATCCCAATGTCACTGTCTATTTGCCATGTCACAGGGTTGTTATGTGAGGAAAATGAAATCTTGAAATCTTGCCGTCATATTAAGGTTGCCCGGCAACAGACAGAGGCTCATTTCTCCTGATCAGGAGACAGTCCATTATATCTGTCAGTAGATGTTTGTGTTTCCCTGATGTAAATGTGGGGGAAAAAAATTTATGTTTTCAAAGAAATATAGAAATACATTTGTTAAAACAGAAGCCAAGTTTCTCCTTGCATTGCATGAATTGTCCCATAACCAGACATACGTTTATCTCTGTTATTCTCTTTGCTCATTGTAAGTTTCCGGTTGGTGAAGATTTTATTAAAGTCTCTTTCATCTGCTTTTGGGTTGTCCTTAACAACCAAACATGATACTTGGGCAATCAAACCTCATATTAGATTACTGTATTTTCCGCACTATAAGGCGCACCGGATTATAAGGAGCACCTTCAATGAATGGTCTATTTTAAAACCTTTTTCATATATAAGCCGCACCGCATTATAAGGCTCATAGAATAGACGCTTCAGTTTGGGTTGCCAATTTGTTCCTTACTCTATTATTACACATCCACATTTATAAAGAAGTGGTCAAAGTACTTTATATACTAGTCTGCCCCAGTCATTGCTTCAATCATGGTGTTGCCATATTGTGCCAGACCAACCACGGTTGGTCTGTTGGCCCCCCACCCCCACCCCCGCAGGCCCCCTGGCTTTAAATGTATTATCAAACTTTATTAACAAACCAACATTCTGACAACTATCCCAGCATGCACCGCACACATCTTCTTCTACGGGGGAAAATGAAGTCGGCGGCTGCTTACTGTAGTTGCTAGACCTGTTGTGGTTCAATATTGATACATATATAAGGTGCACCGGGTTATAAGGCGCACTGTCGGCTTTTGAGGAGATTGAAGGTTTTTAATTGCGCCTTATAGTGCGGAAAATACGGTAATCAGATTTAATCAAACCTGATAGTGGATGTGAACTCAATTAGACCAAATGCTGGCACTGAATCAAAAAGTGGCTAATGACAGTAACTGTAGCTGCTTATTACAGCTATTAGTTTTTGTTGCATTTCCCTGTTTAATATTACGGGTATAATTCACACACATCACACAGAAGGTGGATGAAACGAACACGATTCGTCATGGTTCTGAATCTTTACGTCACAAAAACAGATTTTGTTTTTGCTCCAGAATGAGACTGAGCTACTCCTGTCTAAAGAGAGCCACAGGAACAATTTATGATTCCTAATCTGCAATATAAAAATATTGATATCAGCAGCCTCATAAGATGATTACTTTCTGGCATTGAACAGGAAGAAATTGAAAATGTCATCAGTAAAAGTTGAATTAAAAACTTTTAACACTGGTATTTTCTTCTAAGCCCTCTGTCTAACTTATCAAGTGAGCTCCACAGAGGAGTCGTCTTCACGGTACATGGAAATTAGAGGGAGACATCAGGGGTCATGCTGAGACAGATCGGAGCAAAGTAGAAGCAACCAGGCAGCACGAGGCGAAACCATCAGGGAGGCTGTAAAACAGCAGGAATGTTTTTTATAACCCACTGACAGGCACACAGATTGTTCTCGAAACATGTCAACGTGGCTGAGCGCCGTTACTGGAAACTCCTCTTGGTTGGAAGCTGTGGAGGGATCACAGTGATTTTTGCCCTACCTTGTAATGAAACCCTGCTGATGGACTGCGATGAGGTGAGAGATCATAATAATAATAAAAATATGAGAATCAGGAACGACGAGTGCCGGAGACGATCCCTTCTGCTGCTCTCGAAAATGACTTTCATTGAACATCTCTGCTGTTGTGTTCCATTTATTGCATCATAGGGATATATAAAACCGCAGAGAGTTTTTCCGAAACAAATCAACAGAAAATGTGTAAATATTAGGGAGAAAGCAGATAATGAAAGCATTCCATCAGGTCCTGGTTTTTTATCTTTTTACTTTTTCTGTTTATGCCCATATTGGGGCTACAGATGAAATTGTAGCAGGGATGGAAGGCAACACATCAGAGAAAAAAATCCACTATTGGTGGAAGAAAATTGTAGTTTATTGGAGGAAATAACAGAAACTTCAGGGCTGAAGGAAACAGATTACTGTTTGATGTCACGACAGTGAAGTTTGTTTTTTTTCCTCATTAAAAACCTTTCACTATGTCTTCAGTGAAAAAGGAAAACATGTGAAGGGATTTGTATTTTACTGATAGGACCAAAATGCAGACAAGAACTTAAACCTAAAATTTTTGCCCATCTTGTTTATTAGAGTCATAATCAACTAACTGAAGTCAAATTACCAAATTATATATATAAAAAAGACCATCTAAGAAAAACGTATCAGTATTGGAATTGGTGTTGTTGATACTTTAGAATATAAGAATTGAGAATTCGCTGCGTATTTACTTGTTTTTGGATCAATACCAAAATTCCCAGTCTTGCACATCCCTACTGTTAAGATGGCCCAGTCAAAGTCCTGACATAGCTTCAATTGAGAATTTGCAGAGATACTTGGAAATGAATATTCACTCTCCATTCAATCTGAGCTTCAGTTATTTTGCAAAGGAGGAAGAGTGGAAAAATGTTTGACATAAAAAGCTTTACACTACTTTGTATTGGCCCATCACATAAAATTGCAGCAAAATACTGACAGTTAGTAAGGGGTTAAAGCATCCAGGCAGTTCCACATAAACCCATTTCATTTGCCCCTCCACTGCTCCCAAACAGCACCTATGACTCTCAGTTACAGGTAAGGACTGAGTTAAATGGCCTTTCCACTCAGCTGATTGTTGATGACTCGGGTTGGAAGGCAGGAAGAAGGAAGGATGGAGGTCAGTTGAACTGGAAGAGAGAGTTAAAATAACTGGAGAAAAGCAAAAAGGGGAGAGAAGAGAGAAAACGCAGTGGAAAGTGAGCGACATGCCGCTGCTCTGCAAAACACCTGCAGTGACACTGAAAACCAGCTGAGAGCTCTGATTGATTTATGGTGTGGAATATTTTTCAGATCATTTTTAGTAATGGCAGCGCGGCGTACCGGTGTGTGTGTGTGTGTGTGTGTGTGCGCGTGCGTGTGTGTGTGTGTGTGTGTGTGTGTGTGTGTGTGTGCTTGTGCGTGCAGAGAGCATCGCAGGCAAAGGTAAACAACTGTAAAAGCAATTTCACAGCATCTGCGTAGGAGAGTGAGTTTTTGTATAACCGCAGGAGACACATATGTACTGTATGCTGTGAAATTATAACATTTTTAAGATTGCTGTACGGCGATGGAAAAATAGAACCACAACAGAGGCTCATCGGGGAATCTCTAATCTGGGAAAAAAGATCAAAGCTTTGAAGTACAAAACAGACGAGGAAAGCCTCAAAACACACACACACACACACACACACACACACACACACACACACACACACACACACACACACACACACACACACACACACTACACTGCTCTCAGTTTTAACATGTTTCAAATGAGGATGACCTGTGCTTGCAGTGTAAGTCCATCCACTCCAGTTTCCTAAAAAGGGAGCAGGATAATTACTGGTTACACTGTTAAAACTTCTAGTTAAAAGTAAAAGTTGTGTTTGCACAGTGCAGAAAAACATATTATTTGGTTGTGTAACCAGTTGTTTCTATCATTTCTTTGGTAAAAAAAAAAAAAAAAAATTACTTCCACTTGGAATTTTATGAGTCTAATGGCCGACAGCTGCAGCAAAGAACCCGAAGCTTTTTCCGAGCTTCAATACTTTACTTGTATGTGGTTTATGCAAAACATGTCCTCTATCCTGATTTCCAGATAATGTACGTTTTGGTTAATTTGTCCAAAGAGCATCAAACACGATGTTCAGCCAGTTTAGTGTTGTAAAAATTCAAAATAAAAACACAAAAAACACAAGCACCTGTATGTTGTCTCAATTATTTTTCAACAGGGAGAATATCTTATCCTGATGTAATTGCTGCTTAAAAGAGAACAATAAATGTAAACTAAAGTACGAAGCTAAGGTGATACTGGGAATAAAACATCATCAAAACACAAGAAAATCAGCTTTGAAAATGAT
Source organism: Micropoecilia bifurca (assembly GCA_903067075.1). Classification (NCBI taxonomy): domain Eukaryota; kingdom Metazoa; phylum Chordata; class Actinopteri; order Cyprinodontiformes; family Poeciliidae; genus Micropoecilia; species Micropoecilia bifurca. The sequence continues at coordinate 12,056 of CAEGAF010116432.1, forward strand.
TTCTTGAAAATTTCTCTTGTTTTCTCTTTATTTTCTTCATATTGTTTTGTTGTGCCAGTAAAGTCTTAGTGACACAATCCTGACAATGTCTTTTTGTCATAAATATTCTCCTATATTGTGTGTGTGTGGGTGTGTATCTGTGTGTGTTTGTTTGTGTGTGTGTGTGTGTGTGTGTGTGTGTGTGTGTGTGTGTGTGTGTGTGTGTGTGCGTGTGCGGTGTGTGTGTGTGTGCGTGCGTGTGCGTGTGCGTGTGTGTGTGTGTGTGTGTGTGTGTGTGTGTGTGTCTGTGTGGACATATTGAGAATAAGAGAGCAGAAAGAAAATGGTGGCTGAAGAGAAACTTGCAGCCTTGCAGAGGTAATTTGGTTTCCTTTGCTACACAAGGACACTCCTTTGGAAACAGTGGGCAACTCCATTTAGTTGTGTCAAAGAAGCCAGCAGGCTTAGCAAGGATTAGACAGCAAGCACGAGAAATCCATCTGCCTTTAATAGGAACAAGCAGAGCAGCGAAACCGAGTCTCATCAGCATAAGGAAATTATAGGTCAGTTACAAAACACAGTTTTTGGCCTTTGAACACATTTTCACAGGGCTTCAGCTCCTTTCACAGATGAACAAAGCTTATATCTGGTCTCAGATGATACAAAGGAAACCTACACAGCAGGAACTGAGCTTCTGATTGTCGTCTATTTAATAACTTTATACATGACACATCAAATGCAAACATTTTTTTTAGATATCCAGACTGTTAGTTATATCTACCTAAGTTACATCTTTCCAAGACAGAACTATTTCAAATATTTGTTTCTTTTCTGCCTCACAGACAGAAACACAAACATCACAAATGAAGGATTTTACAACCAAACAGGACAGAAATCATTGTCTTTCTTGATTGTCTTAAATGATAAAAAACATGTTTTTAACTGTTGTATTGAAACAAAATTGAACCGAAACGAACAAAAGTACATTGAAAACTAAATCTCCACTTCTTTCTGTTCCTGTACTTGCTAATGTAAGCAGTGCAGCACAGCTAACCCATACAGGAAGTTGGAAATGCACTGGTAACATTCTCATAAGCCACTACTTATTCTTGATTTTTTTTTTTTTTTTTTTTGCCATGTGGAAAACAATGTAGGTAGATAATTATTGTGGCACATGATTAAATGTCAAATAATGTTGCTGTGATGCCATATTTGTTGACCATAGATTTTTATAAGGGACACAAACATGATTTTGATAGTTATGTAAAGCACAAGGAATTGTCACTATGGAAACCTTAGTAGAAGTGTGAAGCATTGTATGATCAATTAAGAGGAATAGATACCTGAATGAGATAAGTGCCACAAAACTGCAACACTAGAGTAGACAATGTGATATTAATGAAATGTGCTTTATTGTTCAATAAGCATATTCATGGCATTTATTTTAAGTATTGGTCTGGGATTCAGTATCAGCAGTTGCCTTATATTTAAAGATACAGATCTGGATAGAGATGATTATGTGTTGTGAATCATTATCCATGATCGCTTATGTTTTATTGCTGAAAGAGTTATAAATGGATAAAAAAAATAAGGTTTCAGGCTGTTTGTGTTGTCATTGTGCATAAACACTACCAACCTGTGACGGTTTGGTTATAACTAATTCTGAGTAATTTTGTAAGTTTGAAGCTAAAAAGTAGAGAAATTAATACTATCAACCAAATCTGTTTGGCCTTAGGTGAAATGTTTATGTCTTTACTGCTATAATTTCATAATATATTGTGATTATTATATAAGTGGACCAGTTTTGCAGCAGATACAACACAGCCTGAGGTAAGGTTTCTTCATTTAACACTTAGCTTGTGATAAGAAAACACATCCGCAAAAATATTAAGCCCAAACTTCTCGGATCATCAGTTTAGACGTATCTGAGGAAAACTTAGAGAAATCCCATCATGTCAAAAGATTTGATTCTGTCCAGCCTCCGGCCTTCCTCAGAGGCTAAAAAAGAATCCTGGGCAGAACTTTTGCCATTAGATTATAGAAGCGGCTCAAACCCCAACAGCGCCTAGAAGATTCAGTCATCTTTATCACCAGGAGCAGATCTGACACCTTTATGCTCAGAAAGACAAGGTCAGGTAAATAACACTGTGCTTAAACCCAAGCCGAACAAATCGCCGTGAGGGTAGCTGCACTAGAGCCCCAGCTGTGTGCAGCTCAAGGCCTCTCTGTTCAGGGTTTCCTCTCTCCTTTCAGCTCACGATGCGAGCAGCAGGACGATGATAAACGGGCCAACATGATGGATAAGAGCAGGAGGGGGATCTTTCGATCAATCTGTCATCCGCAGTTCCTGTTTCGACTGCAGGAAGCCCAACTGATGTTTCGGTCAATACTGTCACGGAGGAGATGTATGTGTATGTTTCACCGTTTCTTCACGGGTTTTTATCTGGTTGGTACAGATGGTGTCATGAATGTGTCGGAAAGATCGGAAAGATACAGTTTCTTATTTAGTTAAACGAAACTGTGTGTAGTTTAAACACGTGAATGTAAAATGGCACCATCTGCTGTCTGGAAAAAACTGCTGACAGAACAAATCAGACAATACAAATGGTCACTTCGGTTGGCTCACGGGGGTCACCTCCCCTACTACACATCTGTCTGTCTTCTCCAATTTAAATACATAAAAAAACCAATTCTTTAACAAAAGAGTCTTCATTGACTGAAAAAAAATGTCAGACATGGGGCTGTGACCTTCAAAATACCTTTAAAGATTCTCAAAACAGCATCTGCGGTTATATGGACCTTGGATCTTATCCCTCCTGTATCTCTAAATCAGTGGAGCCCAAAGTGGGTCCTGGAGGGCCGGCATCCTGCATGTTTCAGTTCTCTTCCTGGTGGTAGTAACAACCTTCTCAGCCTGTCCAATGAGCCATCATTTGATCCGGTGCGTTAAACCAGGGAGAGACCTAAAACATGCAGGATGCCGGCCCTCCAGGACCCACTTTGGGCTCCACTGCTCTAAATGAACTCAGATGGCGAAAAAGAACAGAACTCATTGAAATTCTTGCTTTTTCTTATCTATATCAAAGATACATTTTTGTACCAGTGAAATTACTAACAATTCAGTTTAAGTTACCGTATTTTCCACACTATAAGGCACACCTTCAATAAATGGTCTATTTTAGAACTTTTTTCATATATAAGGCGCACCCCAGTGGTCCCCCAGTACTTTATATAGTCTCTGTCCCAGTCATTGTTTCACTCAGAGTGTTGGTGTTGCCATATTGTGCCCAACTGCTTTCAGGGTAACACAGATCAACCAACATGCTGGCGCCGCAGCCTCTGTCTCTCTTCCCCTGACCCTCCGCCCCCCTGGCTTTAAATGTATTATCAATCTTTATTAACAAACCAGCGTTCTGACAACTATCCCAGCATGCACTGCATACTTCTTCTTCTACGGGGGAAAATGAAGTTGACGGCTGCTTACTGTAGTTGCTAGAACTGTTGCGACTCAATATTGGTCCTTATATAAGGCGCACTGGATTATAAGGCTCACTGTTGGCTTTTGAGGAAATTGAAGGTTTTTAGGTGAGCCTTATAGTGCGGAAAATACGGTACTGCCATAAACTTTGATGAATTTTAAAGATAGACCAACACAAAGTAGTGCATTTTTTTATGTTGTCAAGTTTGACTCCATCCATCTTCCCTGTCCTGTCCACTCAATGCTACACAATAAAACACAAGGTTGTAATAAAACAAGATTAAGTTTAAACGATATGATTATTTCTGAAAGTAACTGCAGCGCCACATAAAATGTAATTAGTGTTTTAAAGTATTTATAGGCCTAATACTTACAAGCCAACTCAACAAGGAGAATCCACCCACTTATCCCTCATTAGCTTTTGGTGAATTAACTGAGCTGTCAATTAATCTTGACAAGTAGTGGGCACACTCCCTTTACAATGACTAGGCATTGTACTGGAGGGCTCATTATGAGTAACATGATGTTCCAGATGGTTTGTACCATCAAACCCATCTGGGAGGTCAGCTTTCCAAACAGTTTGGGAAAAAAGAAGCAAGACTTCAAATCTGCTCGCTCCAGAAAGCGGTGAGTCATCTGTCTGTCACTGCTGACGGCTAACAGAAGCCGCTAATAAATCATATCCTCACCCATTTCTGTCCGCAGAAAAGCAAAACATCAAAGACAATCTGGGAATATTCTCTGCTCCTTTGTCAATAAAGAAATCGAGCTTGATGCAACTGATGCAACGCCACTGAAATCTTTCGCGTTGACAAAAGTTGACAAATCTGGAGCTGTGAGTTAAATGTGGCAGACTGGTTGGTGAAAGTCCTGTCCTGTGAAGAGTTTGGTTTTAGATAAGAACCAACTGAAAAGGATGAGTATCAGTTGCTACACACTGAAACCTCGCATAGCGTACCTCACAGTTTACACTGATGTCTGGGCCACCTCAAGAACCAGGGTGTTCTGCATATGTGGCTAGATTTCAGTTGCTAATCTGTTTTATGTCATGAAATAAAAAATTAATATCAGAGTCAAAAACTGTCAGTTGCTCTCATTAGTTCAAACTTCATTAAAACAGAGTAAGCAAGACTCTTATGATTGCTGAATGTATAGATGTATTTTTCCTTTTTCAACCAAAATGCCCAAATGAATGGCATTTTGTAAAACATGAAGTTCTATCACACATCTATTACTTAACCCGTGTTTTATAAATTTACTGTTTTATGAATTGCATGTATACTGGGATGAAGAGTGTAAAACCTACAGCCTGTTTCTGTACATGTTGTCTTTGTCTCGTCATCGGATTAACAGCATCAGTCCCCCCTAGTGGTCAGATAATTATTAGCTGGATTAGTCAGAAAATACAGTTGAAAGCTGATATTTTCACATTGTAAAAAGACAGAAAACCAATTTTGCACCCTGTGACATCCAATCTAATTAAACTTTTCCTGTTTGATCACAGTAAAGATTACAAACATTATTTCTATTTTTCTAAATGTCATGATTAGTGAGTCAGTTGGGAAAGCATATATTATCTTGCCATGGCTTTGTTGGGTTTTCTGGTTCATTTGTAACATTTGAATGTCTAACATACCCTCTTACTGTTCAGGAAGGAGATGGATTCTGTGTCTTGCAATTTTGATGTAACAAAAACAAAAGTTAAAGATCTTGTGAAGATGCTTGCTGACACTATTAAAAGATTTATGTATTGTGTATCCATCAAGTTTCATCTGTTGGTCCAACTCAGCCAGTTTGAGCATTCAGGTTCTAACTAATTATCTCCTAAGTTTACATCTTCTGTTCATCTTAATTAAATTCAGTTTAATTACAAAGCACCGATTCAAAACAAATATCATCGCTTGGCACTTTGCAAAAATAATTTAATCAAATCAAACAGACAAATTCGGATACAATCCAATTTAATCACAAGCAGTGCAGACAAGCTCAGTTTATTATTCAAATTGGCAAAGAAAGTTTTCTAAGGAAGCCCAGGAGATTGTATCATGTGACAGACCTGCAGCAGTCACTCCTTCAGAAAGATGTTTGTCCTCATAGCAAAGTAATGAAATAAACCTGGTACAGCAGAAAAGAGTTATTTACTACTTGAAAATAAGGCAATTTAATGATGATCTAACCAGAATGGGCTGATTTTTCCCCTCTCTGCGTCGTTTTTAGACGATCAGGAATATGTCACATTTGTCAAATAAAAAAGACGCATACAAAACTGAGGAAATATGTCGTAATTTCTAACAAGTTTCTTTTTTTTTCAAGAAAAACAAATCTACTAACCTTCTGAAGCATTGAACTTACGACCTCACTCTCAGTTTGGGTTGGTGTTTGTATCAGTCTGAGCTTCTGCTGTTTGGGTTCCACTGTCAGGTATATATTACTGTATATATTATTACTGTTTGAAGGCCAGACCTGCAGCCACCGGGTTTAACGACACTGAGTGAAATATCCTCAGTGAAGCAGACCACACCGGTATTCAGTCAGCTGATTTATTCTGCAGCTGCAAATGTGGAGATGAATCAAATACCTCCAGAAAATATCAAATCCACCGGAAAAAATAAAAACAAAAACACATGGAAGTGTTTCGCTGTGAAGGTACATCATGTTTACCTTATTGGCTTTTTTATTGAACATCAATTAATGCTTCATATTTAGTTTTTATGTAGTTAATAAAGATATGTTTAAAAAAATCTCACTCTGTGCTTGAAGTGCACAGAACCTCAGACTCAGTCCAGCTTGAACCTTTGAAGAACCAAAGTGTTGCAGTGGCTTTCATGATGAGTTTTTTGCTGTTGTTGTTTCTCTGCAACAGGAAACACAATTTACTGACTCCAAAATCTATTATCCTGCAGCCCAACCTTATTATTACACCGACTGTTATTACTCAGTACCTGTAGCCTGGGCTTTTCTGTGGCTCTGATGACACTCGGCTACTTTCATCGCACAATAAAGGAAGATCTAATGCTCTCAACACACAATCAACTGCCTCCTCATTGTACCCAATTTCTTTTTATCTCATGTGCAATTTAAGATAATAGTTTGATTCATAAGATATGACTCAACTTCCTATTTATCCAGCACATGTCCTGCTGTGTGGAGAGTCTGCCATTTTGTAGAGGCGCTTGAAGGAATTTGTGATGATGGCTCAGTAAAAGTGGCGCACAGTTTGTTATTATTGTTTTATTGTTGCTATTGCTGCTGCGCTCTCTTTGTTCCTTTCTTTCCACAGGAGCTTTGCGACACTTTTAAACAGTATTCACTCATCTGAGGCGTTTTACTCAGTTTACTGTTTTTATGAATCAATCATAAATAACAAAATTCTCCCTCGAAGAACTGTTCAAGCTGATGGCCTGACCGGAACTGCTGAGGATGGTCAATGCCTTCCAGATTTTTCAGCATCCATCCCCTGACTTATACATTTGTCTTCATCCAGGAATGGTGATGAGCCACTGACTGGACCTTCCAGACACCTTTATACTACAATCAATAGAGACACTTGTCGGACTTATCTGATTTCCCTTCCAGTCATTGTAAAACTAGTAGCACCGACTGACTGGATCTCTGTTGAATTAACTCTGTGTTTAACTGTGTTTAACTCTTTAAAGTTGTTATTTTGTTCCACTGGAGGTATATTCCTCATGTCCCCTTATTTTTGGTGGTATTTCGCTCTAATGTTCCTGAGTGTTCAGATAAAACGTGTTGGATGCCATAGTGAAGTTTTTTTTTCTGCTGTAATTGTCCAAAAGCCTGTGAGAACTTGCTGAAAATGGATGTCACCAGCAGAGATGAAAGGTCAGACTGGTACTGGGAGGTGAGCCAGGGAGAGACATTAATGAGCAGGATTATCCCTTCAGTGCAAACACACCACGGTGTTCAAGCAGCCAGAGGTTACTGCAGGATTCCTTCAGTTCGTATTGGGGGCTTCGCTCAGGTCACGCAATACATTTTTCAAGGACATGAGTTTCTCACAGGAAACCAGGATTCCTGTTTTTAAAATCTTTAAAAACAGATTTTCATCTTTGCCATGAAAAAAAAAAAAAATTAAACACAAAGACATGCAGGAAGCTAGAGATAGAAGGGCTTTGTGTCTTATTAATCCTGTTTTGAAAGGCGTCTATAGAGTAAGGTGTATGTATTGCATAATGTGGAAACAGATAGATTCTTTTGTTGTGTAGCTGTTTTCAAATTCTGAGGAGTAATTATGACGAGGGCTGTAGTGATAAAATAATCTCACGATACGATACACGATATTCTGCCCATGATACGATATATATTCTGATATTCAGCAAACGATATAATTCCATACACTTGCGATTTTATGAAAGATTTTAGAGGGACAGAGTGATTTTGGTGTCATTTTGTGACTGTTATAAAGTTGGATTGAATTAATTTAACTGAAAACTGATTAAAAGCACCAACTACACAATACCTGGCTCTGGTTGGACACAGACTTAAAGTGGACAGCTGGACAAAAGTAATCAAGGAAGTGGTGAGAAAACATGTTTCTTTTAATTGAAACATTACAAACTGTAGCTTACATGCATTTGTAAAGTAAATAAAATGCACCAAGTACCTGGACTGAATAGTTTGATACATCTGAAGGAATCACTGATGATCTAATCACTCTCCCGGCGAAGCAAGCAGTGAGTGAGCAAGTTGAGAGTTGGATGTTACGATACTTGTGGATGAATATCGATATTTTTCTAGGAAAGAAAATATCAATATATATATATATTGCGATATCAATATTATTACACAGCCCTAATTATGACTTCTTCATGTATTTGTTATGGAAAGAAACTGAACAAAAAAGAATAAAATACAGTATAATAACTGTGGAGCAGCAGTTACTGAGAAAACCACAGAACTGAAATAAAAAAAGGTCCAGCCTGGTGGTACCTTCACAACTATACATGTTGTGTGATTTCTCTGCAGAGGTTTCCTGCTTTCTCTTACTCTAATTCAGTTCCGTCTTTATCTCTGCTTTGGCCGTTCGGGACCGGATGGTTTTAAGGCTCTAACTTTGTTTTTATCTCTTTCGGTTCATGTTTTGGGCATTTTCTGTGTCTTTCTGGGATGAGACCCATGTTCCTCCTGATTCCTGGCAGTCGGAATGTGGCAGATGTCTAAATTCACACCATGCACAGAGCTGCTCAGGCATGGAAAACAAAATTAGTCCATTTGGTCCGTTTACGAGGGGATTTCTGGAAAAGTTGCAAATTTTAAAGTATCACCGCCCAGTTGCTGATGCTACTGTTTGCTGGCTGTGACATGAAAATATTTCCCAACTGCTGTGAATTAAAAATTTGTAATCCCAGATTTCAATTCTCTCACATTCACTTGGAGGCTGTTGGGTTAAAAGTTATATATATATATATATATTTTTTATGTACTTTTAGGGAGACACAGTTATGCTGACATGCACTGTCTGGCCACCTTATTAGGAACACCTGACTACTGCTCCTGTAGGCTTCAGGACGACTCCTCAATCGTTTTGGTCCACAGTTACATGACAGAATGTCACAAACGCTGCATATTAGTTCATAATGTGAATTTTCTGTTCCACCACATCCCAAAGGTTCTCTACTGGGTTTCAATTTACTGAATGAGATTTGACTATTTGTAATATTTCATCATTAGCTTTAAAGTGAGAAGTTATTCCAAACACTGAAACATGCTCTCGGACAGAAAATGTTAGATTTTCTTTTTAAAATAATATGTTCACATACTACAAATAGCTGCATCTATCCATAAGATAGAAGATCAAAACAAACCAAGATTTGGTGAAGTGCACCTCCAGGAAATCTTCTGGCTCGTTTTCAGGCAGGATTTGAAGTCCTGATGAAACAACTTGAGCATCCTGCAAGTCCCAACTCATTCATCCCCCAGCAGCACAGAAGCCGTCCAGCTGATGTGGCTTGTGTTGGCCGTTTCGTTGCGTCTCCACACGCAGGCCAAGGTGTGGGGAGGCTGCAGCACCTGAGGCGGGAGGCAGAGTGATGCAGATGATTAATGCTGGCAGGGCAGAGTTGATACACGGTAAACAAACAAACAGGCCTCCCAGTCGCTGTTCTGAGGAAGCGCCGACTGGCTCGTACCATCTGTTGTGTGAATAACTTTGCCTCTGCATGCCTGTTGGCATCAATAAGACATGAGGATATGGAGAGAGGGGCAGCATTTTCATTTTTAAATAAGGCTCCTCCACATTGTTTGCATACGAGCTGCATAAAAACACCCCAGCAGTTGGATTTACACATCCATTCCTAAATAAACAGGTGCTGTTTAAAATGGCTATTACGATGCATGAAGCAAGCGATATTCATAATCAGTCACTGCATTCATGAAAACAAAGGTGTTTAATTTGTTTTGCAGGTTTTAATTTTAGTTTATGATTCATGGTTCTGTAAGGCTTCACGGATTTCAAAAGGTTTCACAGCTAAAAGGCTGGACAAATAGCGCCCTCTGGTGGCTAAAACAAAGAAAACATCTATTTTAACTTCCTGCGGTGGAAAAAAATACTGTTCTGCACATTTTCCATTAACATTACTGCACTTCTACAATCATCACAGAGCAGCAAAATTAGGACAAGAAAAAAAAGATGGCATAAGTGCAAAAATAATTGCAAATTATATTCTTAAAACTCTTTTCTGTATGACATTTGATAGTAAAACAAGATGGATGGAAATTATAATTTACCAATGAATGATAATCATATATTAGATGTTAGAGTTTGTAATGCTAATTAAAACAGTTTAAGTTTCAGAATATCTCAGCTTTTGTTTTCCAGGCTGCAGCCTTAATGTTTCGGTTAACTGCGTTAAAGGAAGTTTATCTGAACAGCCCAGACTGCAGAAACCTGCAGGATGAAACCTGGAGAAACGCAGCTTTTTACCAAAACAGAAACTTCCATTTAACCAGCTTTCCAATTGTTCTTGTTCATGTGTTTCAAGTTGCCTCAAAGCAGCGTTTAAATATAATCCATTAACTCATGAAATCAACTCCCCCCCCATTTAGGATATTATTTTAACAAAAAAAGCAACATTAAAAGACATTTCTCTCTGTATTTAATCTGATTCTCTTTTTTTGATCAATGCCAACAGTGAACTATCTTTTTAGTTTATAAATTGAGTGAATATTTGTGATAAGTTCATATATATTAGTTTTTAGATGTTTGAATAAAAACAGTCACTTCCATGTTTTTCTATTATACATATTTTTATTTTAAAAGAAATACTGATTATCTCATTCCCAAACCTGACTTGACCAATAATACAGATGCAATTTATCACAGATTGAAACGAATGACAAGAGCTTTACCAAAAAAACTAAACCTAAGACCTCACCGGCAGTTTTTACGTGGCATTTCATTACAAAAAAAGATACTGAGTTTTCTAATACAGGCAGTTTATGCAGCAGTTTCTTACTCACATTCTCTCATAGTCACAATGTAACACATGTAACGCTTCTAAAGTTCAGATTTTACCCAAACTTAGACAGACAGGCGCTCAAAAAAAAAACAACTAACAAATGGAATATGAAGACAGACGGCTTAGTTTTGGTCCCAAACAACCAGAAGGAGGTTAAAAAGAGCTCAAATAAAGAGTTAATATTCAGTACCGAACAATACAAGTGTTTTAGTTGGTCCAACAGTAAAAAATAGATTGTTAAAAAGTTAGTTATCTAAGCAAAAAGATTGGTTTGAACCAATCAAACCAATCTGGTTTGTTTTGAGCAGTCTTGTCCCCTGTTGACAGAGCCTGCTCCTTCAGTTCAAATGGAGAAAAAAAGGTTTTAAACCATAAACAATAATTAACACATGTGAGTAAACCTCAGCAAACAGTATCTTACATATTTATAATAGTGTGAAGGGAAAAGATTAATTGCACATAATCGTTGGTTAAAAAGTAAAATGGAATCAAAAAATGGCACAGTTATTAAGACCACATAATAGTACATTTACATTTTTTAATTTTTACATATGAGGATTTTTTTTTAAAACAAAAAACAAGGAATAAAAATGTAATAAAAGCTGCAAAGAAGAGTAAAAAAACAAACAACAGAGTGTGTACAGTTTTAAAATAAATCCTTGCTCTTCTTCAGGTTCCTCTGCTTCCAGCTTGGCAGGGCGTTGAACTCGACTCGACTCATCTCGAAAAGCGTCTTGCAGGAAAACAAACGGGACACAGAAATCAGAACGTGGTTCTCTTACACACACACACACACACACACACACACACACACATTGAGCACAGTGGGGGATGTGGTACCTTGAAGTCCTGGTCGGACAGGTAGTCCTCCAGCCGGAGCGGGTCCACTCCCTCCGGCAGAGGCTTCCTGGTCAGCTCCTCGATGGAGTACTGCTGCTTGCTCAGTTTGGACAGAGCTTCTTTCACCAGGATCACTTTGCTCTTGGAGCTTCCAGTCTGCATTTTATTAAAACACACACACACACACACACACACACACACACACACACACACACACACACACACACACACACACACACACACACTCTTAATATAAAACATTCATTAACACAGGAGGAGGATGACGAGGAAGTGTTTGTTAGTGACCTTAGAAGTGATGCTGGTGTTTTTCTCCCAGTATGGGAAGATGTTTGTGAAGGTGAGAGGCTCCAAGCCTGCGAGGACCAGGTAGGCCCGAGGGGGGCGCCGCGGGTTCTTCTCTGGAAGTCAGCAAGACAACACAGAAATGTTTATTTTGGGTTTCAAAGTTTAAGTTTTATTATATCAAGCCAAAACTGCTGACAAAAACAAAACCAAATGAAATCAGCCTTTTTGTTTGAAAAGGGAACTTTATTCCAGGAAAAAAATTGATGACTTCTGCATTTCCTTCTCCACATTTTGGCACATTTACAGTTAAAAATTCACTTGAGCCAAAGGGTCAAAATGCACGTGTGTGTGTGTCAGCTTTAACCTTTGCAGTACTGCAGCACGGTTTCCATGGCGCACTTCCTCTCGCTGTCCCAGCGCATCTTTGCAGATCCGGTGCTCTGGGTGTCGTCCGGCTGCCAGCCCTGCCACAGATACACCTCCATGCGGTTGTCCAGGAGAAACAAGGCTGACGACGAAATGAGAACAAAAACCGTAAGAAGGACTCGAACAGAAACGGATAACGGTTAAAAACAGCTGCTGTAAACAAAGTACATGAAAGTCAAATCAGGAATAACTTTAGGAGGTTAAGTTACAGAACTCACAGGTTTAATGTTCCTGTTTGTCTTTCTAATAATTGTTTAAAAATGTTGAAATAGTTATTTTCAACATAAGATCGATTTCATCTCTCTGACTAGTCAGAATGTTAATTCAAAATATCTCAAATAGAAAATCTGTCTGAAGAAATCTCTGAATTCTTAAAATTAATATTTACTAGTCATTATTTAATTTGATACGATCAATAAATCAGATAAAAATAATTAGCACATTTTTCAGATTTTTCATAACTGATTAATGCAATTAATTTTTACAGGTCTATATATCCCCATTTAAAAATACATTTAAGATACATTTAATTTGAAAAATGACTAATCAAAACAATTACATTTGTTAAATTGACTTTATAACTAGCCATAGTTTGTTGATATCTGAAATGTGTTTCAGGATATAATTAATTGCAGATATCTTGCATTAAAGCTTCCATATAAATTAATGGTAAATCTGACATTGTTTATGAAAGTCAGAATATAATTAAAAATATCTGAATTTACCAATACATCTATTCATAAACCAATTTCAAATATCTGGACTGTGTAATAATATCAATTTTGTGATATATATCGATATTTTCTTTCCTAGTAAAAAAAATCAATATTCCATCCGCAAGTATCGTAACATCCAACTGTCACCTTGTTCACTCACCTCTTGCTTCGCCGGGAGAGTGATTAGCTCATAAGTGATTCCTTCAGATGTTCAGGTTAAAAAGGTATCAAACTATTCAGAGCAGGAACTTGGTTCATTTTATTTACTTTACTAATGCATGAAGCTACAGTTTGGACTGTTTCAATTAAAAGAAACATGTTTTCTCACCACTTCTTTGATTCATTTTGTCCAGCTGTCGACTTTAAGTCTGTGTTGGTGCTTTTAATCAGTAACAAAATATCACCATAATCACTCTGTCCCTCTAAAATCTTAAAGAAAATCACAAAAGTGTATTGGATTGTATCATTTGCTGAATATTGCAATATATATGGTATCATGAGCAGAATATTGCGTATCGTAAGACTATTGTATCACTACAGCCCTAACTGTTACGTGTGGTGAAGCTGATGTTATGCTAAAACTGCCTGCCATACCGATGTGCCATGCAGCTGTTGGCGCGTTACCTGGCTGCTGTGCGGAGTAGAGGCTCTCCTGCAGGAAGGGCATCGCCATGACGCCCTCTGCCACCCTGGCCGGGTACAGCTGCTCCTCCCATCCGAACATCCCAGAGCTGGAGCTCAGCCGGAACAGGCGGGGGGTGAAGTTGTACTTTCCAGGATCTTGATAACAAACATCACCGATGACGTCTTCCATTTAGCACATTGCTAACTCCCCACCAGCGCGCAAACCTCCCCCATCCCCTTTACCTTCCAGCATACAGTCGTAAGCCTTCTTGTCCTGTGGGCCTAAAGCCTCCAGAACCTCTGCAGGCTCAGCTCCTTCCTCCACCTCCTCCACCTTCAGCTCGCTGCTGCTGTCCAGTCCCAGCTCTGAGGGACACCTGAGGAGGAGACAGACCTGTGAGTTCCCTCCAGGAGACAGAGAGGCTGTGAAGACCTTTCGGTTTCATCCCGAATCCCACCTCTGCTTCAGTTTGTCTGCTGCTCTTTTGGCCACCTGCTTGGCGTCTGCATGGGCTTTGCATCCGTGCCACAAGTAGAGCAGAGCTTTCTGAGCGTTGAGCAGCACCAGGCTGGCGCGGGAACGCAGGCTGGCGCGCTCACAGCCCACCTCCACCACGGAGGCCTCAGCCTCGGCCTCCCCGCGCACACAGAACAGCCTCCAGCCTCCTGGACGCAGCAAGCAGAGGGAGTTACTGCAGCCAGGATATGGGAGCTCAGCCAGGAGCTTCCTGGGTGTTTTTATGGAGAAGTTCAGCGAAATAGGAAGAGTTGTCAGTTATATAAAATATAAACGTTCACAATGAGCTACAATTGTGGGTTTTATTTAAGAAATTTGCAGAAAACCAGAGGATGGAAGTAAAGAATGAAAAGAAATAAATGAATAAAGGAAAGAAAGGAGGGAAGAAGTTATAGATAAGAGCAACATGATAAACAAATAAAGGACGTGAGGGAGAAAAGAAGGACGCAAAGGAAGCAAGGAAATCTAAATCTTGGGTTTGCACAGGAAAACTCCTGAAATCAAACGATGTTTTCCTGAGCAGGAAGTGACCCGTCAGCGGCAGGAAGTGATCCGTTTGTACCTGAGCTGCTGCCGGCATCGTCTCTGCTGCCCTTATGGATGACCAATCCTCCCTGGAAGAGCTGCAGGAAACATGGCGGCTCCTTACCCTGAGTCACCATCACCTGCGCCGGCCAATCAGAGACAAGCAGATGGAAGTCTGAACATTTCAGAGGAGGAAGCATCACATGTTTGGATGCTTTTATTGACAGTTAGTGGTGAGCTGAGCTGACCTGTGACCCCCGGTGGCTGCCCAGCTCCACGGTCATCAGGGCCGACGTTCCTTTCTCGCTGGCGCTGGAGTGCCGGCCTTGCCAGAAGAAACACGCCGTCCTCTCTCTGCCGGGAGCCACTGTGCTCAGTTCTCCGGGTTTCTGCCGCTTCCCGACTGAGACGAGTCAGAATATCCAGCGTGAGCCGGCGAATCGGACGCCCCGCTCTCTCTCTCTCTCTCCCCCCTCTGACGACTCGTATTCACGCGACTCACCGAGCGTGGTGATGGAGTATTTCCAGCGGATGATGTAGGCGTCGCCCTCGTGCATCTGGCCCACGCTCTCTGCAGGAAGCTCCTCCTCGCCGTGCTCCTTGATGTGCCACGCCTCCACCGCCACGGTGCCCAGCTCCGCCGGCCTGCCGTCCTCGGTCTTCACCAGGCCGTAGCCGCGCTGCACGTCCACGCCCTCCAGGACGCTCCGCACCGGGTCGGCCTCGTTGTCCAGCAGCGCTTTGGCGTCGCACGGCTGCAGCTCCAGGTCAAGCGGGGAGCGCAGGGTGGAATGATCCGGGCTCTGTGGGAAACAACAAAATACTTGGTTTTTGGGTTTTTTTATGCATATTCATAAAAAAGGATTCAGCAAATATCTTAGTACACTTAAAATAATTCAAAACTAACTTATAAGCAACTCTTAAACAATATACAGGAGCTTCTATAAGGGAATAATCTCTTAAAAGTGATGAAAAAAGTTAGCTTCTCTGGCCGATTAAAAACACATTAGAAGATCTTTCTAATTGCTATTTTCTTTAAATTAGCAATTAGAAATATGTGGTAATGTGAAAATATATATATTTTTTAAATACGATATTCCACATTTTCTGCTTTTTCTAATTTTAAGTGTGTGGGGGGATTTTTTTTATTAAGAACATTAATTGGCTAAATTTAATATCCTTCATTTTTGATAATTTAATTTATTAACTTTTACAACCATAATAACACAACAATAAAATCGCCCTGTGTTAGATTAAATTTAATACTGATACTTTTATGCTAACAACTTAGCAAAAAAAAAAAAATACTCGAGCTTGATTATGCATTGTTGGCAAAATTATTTATGCTTTCCGTCTAAAACAGCATTTGAAAGCAAGTATTGTAATCGATTACAATTAATTTACCAAAACGTGTCCTGATATCTACAGCTGATCAGGCTACGATGGGACCATGAAGCAGCAACAATGACTGACTCCAATCAGCTCTATGACCGGTCCGGTCGGTGACCCTCGGTCTGGTCTCACCTACCTTGACTTCCTCCGCCTGAGCCGCTTCCTCTTTCTTCCGCTCGGCCCAATCCAGGAACTTCTCCCTGAACAGTGACGTCTCGTTGTGCTCCGACAGCCGACCGAACAGAGTCCAGCTGGGACGGCCCTCCCCCTTCCTGTAGGTCACACACAAACACACTTATTAAAACACACATGCCGCCGTATGTGTGTGTGTCTGTGTCTGTGCAGCTGTGCTGGAGCAGGTTAACCACTAGGGGGAACCAAATAGACATCAAACAATGCAGCAGACGTTTCTTCATATTTATGCACAACTCAAAGGCCAGCAGCAGGAGTCATCATCTAAATGAATGGTGTCATTTGGTGTCATTAACTCGTCATACTCACTGCGGTACGTCCGTATTATTACAGGAGGAATCCAGAGGGTTGACTCTGCAGCTGCTGTAGTCGTAGCTGCCGCTGTAGAGCTGTTTGCCCAGTTTGACAGCTACTTTTCTGTCACCCAAGGGCACATCTTTTCCGTGCCATACGTACACTTCACTGCCAAAGTCAAAGACTAAAACCTGGTGTGTGGGTTTAGCAGGAGAAAAGAAGATTGGAAAAGTTAATTTAGCTGCAGAAAACATTTAAAATGGCCGATAAAGACGATCAGTAGATGGAGATGCAACAATCTGGCTTCTCATGTCAGATTCTGATTCAGGATTTTGACCCATTCTGAATAATTTGGGTGATAAAGCCCAAGAAAAGGCTCTTTGATACACCCAGCAGGAAATGAAGAGGGGATTATATGTCAAATAATGTCCCTGTATGGAAAAAAAATAACTGAGTTTCTCATTTTAGTTTAGTTAGGATTGCCAAAATTATTTCCATTTGCAGCGTGTCAAAAACAGAATGGTAAACAGAAATGTTGTGACTATTTTAAATTGGAAATAAACAGGAAGTGGAGGGAGAGAGCAAGGAAAGACTCTGAGGTTGGGAATTGAAGTATTGCACAAATTTAGTTATAAAGGCTGGGGAAGTAATTCATTCAAAGAAAAGAAATATTTTTAGAAAGTCCATGTAAACATTTGGGTTTAACTGTGTAAACCTAAGATTTTGGATCTACTTCATGAATGATAATAAAATGAATTCAAGAATTATCCCCAAAAACAATAATTCAGCATCTAACCTGCAGATCTATTAAGGGACAATCTCCCGATTCTGACGTCTGGTTGACTGATTGGTGCATCTCCAACAGAGACCCGTTTGTTAGTGATGTTACCTCTTTAGAGTCGAGCAGAGACACACTGGGGATGGAGGCCCAGGCATCTTCATGAGGCACCAGTTTGTCTCCCTGCAGTCTGTAAACCCCGTTAGAGTCCAGCACCCCACTCTCATAGAGCTCGTCCTCCTCTGGGTCCCCTGCCCCTGTTACACACGCGCACAGATGTGGAATGTCAGTAATGTCACCACCTGTCTACATATTCTACTCAGCTAAAGCAAAAGGTTTTGCTGTCATACCTCTGTATTTAGTCTTTCCACCTATCAGGCTCCAGAACTCTTTCGCCCATCTGCTTTCAGTGTTGATTCCTTCCTCCAGCACCGACACCTGGGGAGCCTTGCAGCCAAGGTCCCGCTTGGCTTGAACAAAAGACGCCATCTCCGATGCCTGGCCGAAAAGAGCCACATTTAACATCATATATGCATAAATGGAGGATTTACTGCAGGTATCTTCAAAGTGCTCCATGCAGGACGTAATCCTGTCCTAGATTAGCGCCAGACAGTCTGCTACCAGTCTGAGGCATGTCAGATTGTGGAATGATTGCGTGTCGATTTACAGCGTCCCATAAAAATAAATAAAATGCTGGAACTCATCAGCAGCTTTCAGAGTCTCCAGAATGCCTTTCGCTCAAAAGTCAGAAATCTGGGTTTAGAAGCATTATCAGTAGAATGAGTTACAAACTACTATTGTAAAGTCTGTACAGTGTATGTCATACTATGTTGTGCAACGTTAAACATGATGACGGCCTTTAGTGGCTACGTTCGGCTTTTGCACCTGGACTGGCTCTGCTGCATTCTCCTCAGCAGACCGTCTGCATGCGATAAAATAGAATCAGACTGCAAATACAAACAACAAGGCTTTGGTCCAACGGTTTTCACATTTTGCACATTGTTCTTCCAACATCTGCAGAAATGATAAAGCGACAGAAAACATAGCTGCTGTTGCATTGAAAAGCCTAAAGCAGTCACTTCCAGAAGCTTGAAAAAACAGAACAAATTCGAGATTTGTAAGCGTTATTGTTTGCTTAATGTTCCAGCAGGTTTTCCCACAGCAGGACCTTGTTTTCGTTAATAGAGATGATTCATCAGGTGAACTGCTACCTGTCTAAACATGTCAACAGAAGTTGTGAAAACCCCCTTCTGGGCAAACGCTGAAGCGTCGGATTCAGTACCTTGGCTTTCTCGATGACGTTGGCGAATTCTCCGCTCCACATGAAGCAGTGCTTCGGGGTTATGAGGAGGAAGCAGTCCCCGCTGTTCAGCGAGCGCGCCGTCGGTTCCACCAGGCGCACCTGGATGTGCCTCCGACCTGCGGACAGCACCAGCTTTCACTTCCACAACCAAGAATCCCAAAACGGTTTTCATTTAAAACGACAGATTTCTCAGTCGTCTGCGGCCATTTTCAAAATACATTTGCGGTACGTATTTCTACGGTGGGAGAAAGAGGCTTAAATGTGGTGTTGGGAGATGCCAGACACTGGGAGGAAGGAACGAAGTAAAAGTAAGGACACAAGGCAGGCAAAGGAAGAGGTAAAGGTTTATGGTAGGAGATGAGTTCAGAAAAAAGGGCAGACACAAGAAAGGATTAAAGGAAGGACAGAAGACAAAGAAATTCTCAAAACACACATGTTTCTAGACTGAATAAAACAGCTAATAAAACAAACTTTAACCAGAATATTACAAAAGTAATTTCTTTTTGATTCTTCATTTTTCTTATAAAGTTGTGGTCATCGTTAATGTTTCGCATTGTGCAGAGAGACAGATTTCCCTTGTGTTTTCTGACCTTTGATGCGAATAAGCATGAGCTTGTGAAAAGGCACGGCGCTGTTGTTGGTCACGACCTCTGTGGACTTCACACTGCGAAGGTTGACCTTGCGAAAGTTCTCCTTGCTGGCGAGTCCAGCCAGCGCCACGTCCGCCAAGTTGGAATGTTTCGCCACTTTGTGGGGAAAGAAAACGAAATAAAACGAAGGCGTGATTATTATATTGTACCAACAGTTGTGCCTCTTTTCAGGCATCAAGTCATTTCTGTGCTTAAGGCAAAGATATTATTTCATAGTATGACCAAATAGCATCAACAATACTTCAGTAGAAAGTGCTAGAGATGAGTCACGCTTTCGTATTACTTGGTTCATGTCAGCTCCACTAGACGACGCTCGTGTTGTAATCCTGCCCACATCCTCAAATGAAAAAGTGGCTGAAGCAAGACTAGTCTGCAGAGTAGCAGAGTGCAGACATGCTCACAATCTATGATGTAGCATAAATGTGTCCAGCAGCTGACCACATACACCCAACTTGTCTCCAGCTTCAACATTTTCACAATACAGTTTCCATGTGAACAAATGAATGTGAACAGTCAGATCCTTGGGGCTATTTTTTCTTTTTTTAAACATTTTCACACTTTAATTACAAACTTTAGACCAACACAAACCTGAGCATAAATATGACGGAAAAAATATATATATACTAAAACTGTGGTGTGCATTTGTTCTCCCAGCTGTGTATATAAGCAGCTCCTCCAGAGCTAACATTAGCAACGTAGCTGCTCCTGTGTCCCAGTTTAGGTGGACGGCAATGTGTTGCTGTGTCTGTAGGTGGGCCATCCTCTTTCCCTTTGAGATGATGGGATGAGCAGGACTCAAATCCTCAAAGCATGGGATGTTATGTGAAATGACTCTACTTTAAAATTCTCCATAGCTACGTTACAGTACAACCTGGTCTCTAATATCATTCAATCAACCCCCAAGTCTTCACAGAACAGCTGCATTTACAACTGTGGGGTTTTGTTTAAGGGAATTGGAGTAAAATAGGCTGAAAACAAAGGCAGGCCATACATTTTAGATTTTCATTTCTAAAAAAATGTTAATCCCTTTTATTACACTTCACAATTACATCATATTGTGTTGGTCTACCAGACAAAATCCCATTCATAAGCTGAGGTTAGGGTTAGTTTGATGGATGTGAAAATTAAGAGAAGCTAAACGTGGAAAAATCCAGAAGAGCGTCTTAATTGCTTTATCATCCAGCTTATTTATCAGATTGCTCTAGGTAAATATCTTATTTACTTTAGGGAAATGTGAGCAGACTTACTCCTCTCCACTTGGATCCTCTTGGTCTCCACCGACGCCACATTAAGCCTCTGCTCGGTGTAAACCTGCCGGATGTCGTTACGGGCAGCAAGAGCCCGCAGGGGATTCCTGGAGCCCTGATTCCTTCTGGCTGGCCGCACCGATCGCTTGTGCTCTGCTACCGCTGAGGTCAGCCTGGAGGCGAAATGCAGCAAAGAAGTATTTCATTTACATTAAAAAGAAAATACAATTTTGCTTTCTTAACACTTATGGACAGCAAAACTGTGTTAGTACAAAACTGGAAAAGTGAAAGCAAATATTTCTAAAAGAGAAAGACACATGGGCTTGTTTTAAACTAACTTTGGTGTATCAGCCTGGATGTCACTAAGGTCTTCCTCAGTCAAAACCACGCTGGACTCCAGGAGAGTGGACGGGGACACAGGTTTGTAGAAGTTGCCAAACGTCTCATCGTCGTCCAGAGTCATCACCTCTTTCTCCATCTCTGCCGTCACCTCGATGGTGGATGACTTGGCTTTGCCCCCACCTAATCCCACAGAGCCCAGGAGGAATGCCAGGAAACGGGAAGAATGAGACTGATTTTCTTAGTAAAGTAGAAAATTAAAATTCTGAAGGAGACTTTCAGGAATTTATTTGTTTTAGATGGTGAATGCTCATGACTTAGCATAATTTAAAATAAGAGCAATGTGTGGCCTTCCTAAATAAAATAAATTAGGAATGTACAATAGAAAATATCTAGTCATTCATATCAGTGCATGCACATTTGAGATTGCAGAAATCTGCTGCTCTGTTAGCGGTCATACAGCGGTGGGAACAATTCCGCTAAGGTGCTAATAGTGGGGCTAATTTTTCATTTAGTGCTAGCCAACTAAAAATATTTAGTGAAATTATTATATCTGGAAAAATTTGCTAATTTACTTGGCTGAGGAATTCCTTAAGTAATTAAACAGCAATATTCATGATCTTATTTTGAAGTGCTGTTTACACAGAAGTTTTTTGTTTTTCTCCATTTTTTTCTGAGTAGCTTTATTTAAATCAAGAGACGTACAGGAACAAAATAAAAGTTAGACAGCAGAGAACAATGTTTGAACATAAATTCAATGTCCAAGGGAATTATAAAACATGTCAAATATAGTTTCAAAATTAAACTGGACCTTAAAGGTCATAGCCTTTCAAGTGCATTAAAATTGCACTAAAGCTAATGCATTTTAGCATTAGCTTTCCGCTACATACCATTTTGGTGTAGTGCTTTGGCAAAACTCATTTTTCCAGTTAGCAGCACTGCCTACTACTTTGATATTTCAGGTGTTAGTGAATTCATGCTTTGTTGACAAAGAGTCAAAATAAACATTTAAAGTAAATAACAGCACAGATTGTACCTTTATTGTGGAGTTTGTCAAGGAAGGACTCCAACTTGTCGAGACGTTTATCTCCCTCCACTTTGACGGCGGTCCTAGTGGAGATTTCTGCTTGGTGGACAGAGAGATTTAGTCAGTCCATGTGAAGTCAGCAGGCAGGCTGAGGTGCATAAACAGTCTCCTTAAACCACTAAGACCAGGTTTAAGAAACAAAAGCATTACAGTTGAATCCCAGACAATACCTTCATGTGGCTTCACAGGCGTGGTGTTGGACTTCTTCAGAGTGATGATAGGCGGCTCGTCCGTGGACACGAGACCTGAAGCCGCACAACATGGAAGTTATTCCTTCCCCGGTTTTTCAAAGAGTTACAGTATTAGCAGCTTGTGCTCAGGTAATGTGTTGCCTTTCTTCGTAGCTTTGGATTAGTTTCTGCTGAGCTTTTGTCCCTTTTCCTGAAAGTTTTCTGCAAGGTTTTATTTGCATTTTTCCTTTAGAGAGATGTTTGCAAAGCAAATTGTAGTGCCTGACACAGCTCATCAATATGACTGCCAGGCTTGGGGAGAGCAGACACTAATACAGCCGTACAGCAAACACATAAAAGTAAAACCACCCTACCTTTCTTGGCCATTCGTCCAGCCACCGTGAACTGAACAGAGTCATTGGCTGCTCCTTTGCCTTTGCTCTTCCACTGCTCCTCTTTGTCTTTGAGGATCTTCATCCTCTCTGCCAGCGACATCTTGGGCTCCATATCAACATTGGACTTCTGTAGGATTCAGATACGACCCAGTAAGAACTCTGCGAGGACACAGATTTTCCCCGGCGCTGGTAGATTTCCATGCAATATATCTCACATATTAACAGATAAGGATGCAAGTGTTTGCATGACACAACCTTAATTTAAAAAGAAGCATTCAGATTCTGACAGGATACAGCCACAAACGTCAATGTCATTTTTAATTATATGTATGGCATAAACAAAAATGGTTGTGTTTGATTTTATTTAGGTTCATCAGACAACAAGAGGATGAATAGCAGTGATGTGCGGTCAGGGATGGCAGGTCATCATGGAAAAATGAAATCATTTATAAAGACATTTTCACCCTGTGGTTTGTACTAAAAAGTACCTATTTTACATTTAATTGAACCAAATCTGATGTTTTTTCTTCAAAATCGCTGAATTTTCGCATTTTCCCATTCAAATGCTTAGAAGCGAAGCCGGTGAGGCAGCAGCGAGCCGAGCCTCACTTGGGATTGCACAACCTCTCGCTAACTGCACCGGTTGCTATTCTATGAGAGCATGCTCCTCCTGTTTGTACGTCGCCAATAAAATTGTTAAAAACATTTAATGTATGAACAGATTTTCCATAATTTAGCTTATGTATTTAATGTACTGTGTTTTTATTGTTACCAACTGTGTGTGTAACATGTTTTGTGTGCTGAGGAGCCATCAGAAACGGCAGAGAACAGATTCGAGGTGAGGCAGGCAGTTCTCCTGCCTCACCACTGGGGGGCGCTCATGATCCCAAACATTGGTGACTCAACAACTGCACAAATAGCGAGAAAGACGTGGTTTTGAGTTGTACTTTAACAGTTTCTCCCTTTGCTGTTAAGCTCAGCACGAAATTAATAATATCTACATGTCTAAGTTTGATTGAGATAACGGAATTATTCTGCAGCAGCGGCGCGGCTAAGCATCACATGTTAAAGAATAGTCTGTTGGCCCTCCAGCATTGTACACATGCATGAAATTTCCATATGTAAATAATAACATGCAGGGGTCTAGATTTGTAAATCAGATTATAATTAAGTCGGTGCCTCACCAGCTATGAACCTCACAGCACGTCACTGATGAAAAACAGTTTTCAAATTTTTTACTTTCTTACCAAATGTGTATTTCAAATAATTCAAGTAAGACGACAAAATGTGAAGAGGCTAAATTGGTGTGAATAGTTTTGAAAGTGAATGCAATTTTACAGAGACAAAAGATTTTAATATATAAATAATATAAAAACTTGAGCCTCTGGTTTTCCAGCACTTATGTAGAGTTCATTATGCCTCTGTGATATACTCTCCTGTCATGTAAGCATCCAAAGTCGACGACTCAAAAGTAACTTTATTAGGAGACTGTAACTTAGCAGCGCTATTAAAGTAAATATAAACCCCCTCCACACACATATATTCACAGCATGTTGAGATTACATAAGTATTATTTCTATCACACACTCGTTTTTCTGTAATAATGAGCTACTCAGAGTGGGTAATTCACTGTGAATGGTTACTTCATTTCAGCAGCAGGTTACAGCAGAAGAAGCCATCAGAAGGCAATTCCAAGAAGAAAAATGTCTGCTTGAAAAAGGGCTTGTCGAGTATTCATCAACAAGTATTCCTGCTGCTGTGTGTTGACGTGAAACGTGTCACGTTCTCTCACTTCAGAGCGACTCCAAGTCAACTTTAACTACTTGAAATTAAGGCAAAAGATAAACAAATGTTCAGGACTCCTGCAGCTAAGCAGCGAGCTGCAGACCCAGAGGACGTTTTTCTTTGTGGCTGAATGATGATCTGTGGGATCTCCTGACTGTCGTCATCTTCACGCTCTGCAGTCATTTTAAGCATTTGCAGATGTCTGCAGCTTTAAAGGGGAAAACATGTTGGGATGAAGCAGTGATGAAAAGCACTCTGGCATGGGAAAATAGACGTGTTGGCGTTCCTTAAATCTTTTAATCATCACACTCAGGCTGATTGCTGTCGCTCCACAGAAAGATTTGAAGGAAAATAAAACGTATATTGGATTCTATTCAGCAGTGTAGCAAACGAAGAGCTGATGATTCTCAGACTGAGGATTCCCCCCAAAAAGGGACAACTTTATTTAGTAGTTTTGTCTAAGAAGAGACTAGACAGATATTAAAGCTGACATTTACAGGAAGCCGTTTCTTGTATCTTTCACCAACTTTCTAAATTGAATACTCCCTGTTATGGACCATAGAAACAGAATTAACCACAGAAGAAAGAAAAAAAAGTATGTTTCCCTGGTGGCATAAGAAAAGAAGTTCAAAGAATCCCATTTGATCATCATGATATACTGCAAACTGTTTCCAATCCCATCTCCGCTTCACACACACCCACACACTCGCAAACACAAATGGAAAACAGAGCTGCCATGTCTGACTGCCGATCAGCCGGGGCTTTAGCATCTCACCCAAGGGTGGATGAAACGAGTCGACCTACTGAGCCAGAGCTCTACAAAAACACTGGAGCTGAGCATCAAAATGAGCTCATTGTTTAGTTTGCATGTAAAAAGAGGAGTTGAAGGAGACACGGGTGAGTAAAGTCCTCTTTCAGGCATCTGCTGCATTTTACTGAAAAGATGGAAACTGAACATCTGTATCTTAACGAGAAGCCTGGAGGTTTTTTCTTACATTTTCCCCTGTCATTCTGAGAAAAACTGGTCCCTGTAACATATGTACGCTGGTGACAGGAGTAATAAAAACGAAATCGTGCTTAGAAGTTAGGGAATGAGGTGAAATATTGATTAAATGTCTAAACGTTCAAATCCAACCATATTTAATGCAATGCAGCATCGAGTTAATTTTTCATCCGCTTGATTTGCAGTCGGGTTCAGCATAAATGCCAACATGTCCGCATATAGAAGTCCTCTTTGTCCTCTCAATAAAACCATGCATGTCACGAGCGAGAAGCTGAACGCCGAGGCT
This sequence comes from Micropoecilia bifurca, assembly GCA_903067075.1. Lineage (NCBI taxonomy): Eukaryota > Metazoa > Chordata > Actinopteri > Cyprinodontiformes > Poeciliidae > Micropoecilia > Micropoecilia bifurca. Next base: position 37,866 of record CAEGAF010116432.1, read on the forward strand.
TTTACAGACTGATTAAGACATTAATGGTATGCAAACTCCCAACAGCTTCTTCAAATAAACACGTCATATTTTATAAAACTTGAAATGCTTAAAGCACCACATCAGAGGCACTTTTATTCCCATCCAGCGATGCTGCCATATATATACACAACTGCCTAAACATGAGCTCTATTACATTCTTCTGTTCCGTCATAAACTACAGCTACAAACCTGTCTGGAGTCAATCACAGAGGGGAAATACCTTGGCCTGATGGGACTCCAGAGATGATGAGGCCCCAAAAATACTGCAGCTTTTCCCCTCTGACCCAGCTGTGCCCTTCAGCATAAACACAGGTATAAACCACCTGTGACTCTGACTTCTCTGTGAGGAACAAAAAGGAAAACGACTTGTCTGGGACACATGCTGCATGAAAAAAGCAATACAAAAAGAAGGGGCGTGCCGATAAACTGGTGCCGATTTCTTTCATTTTGGGAGATTGGCAACAGGCTGATTCGTGACAAATCAATCTTGTCCACCGATCATCTCTCTCTCTCTGCTAAAGTCTGAAAATCAGCCATTAGCTGCATTTCCATTACAAATCGTCTTCCTCTTTGTGGGTTGCAGCAGCGGCAACATCTGCTTGTTGATCACGTGGCTTGACTGATGCGAAAAATGTGTTTTCATTGTTGCTTTTCAAAATAAACCAAAAAACACCACCATCCCAGCACCAAAACCTTTTAATTGAAAAACAATTTTTTTCTATTGAGCAAATTTATTTTCAAAATCTCAAATTGCGCTGTTATATAGTCAATGAAGACAAATATTCTTCACTTTTGATGTGAGAGAGGGCTGATTGACAGACGAGAAGGGCGTGATAAATAATCAGTCACCCCACTGTTGCCAACTTAACAACTTTGTTGCTATATTTAGCAACTTTTCAGACAAAATAAATGAATAAATTAACAAATAAATAATTGGTTTTGGCCATAAAACTGCAATCAGTGCATCCCTAATAGTAAGCAAGCCCATGCTAAACAGGAATATGCACCATTGCATGTCCACACACTCACCTGAAGAAATGAGGAAAGGCAGACAGGCAGGTGTCAAAGTCAAAGAAAGGAGCAGAGTCTGTAGATGTAGACAGGAGCCACAGAGGGCAGGAGGAACTAGGAGAGTAATAAAAGAGTAAAAAACATAAAGAAAGGAGGGAAGGAGAAAGGAAAATTACAAGCGGAGAATGGGGAAGATGCAGATTACGGTTTCAAGATTTTACACGGAAGACTACAGGAAGCGTGGGTCATTTGCTGAGCATAAAGTGAGGGGTGGGAATGTTCATATGTGTTTGGAGATGCAAGAACAAATCATAATGTGCACAAATAAATAATTTCTATTCAAAGTGGAAGGATATAAAACCAGCTTTTAGATATAACAGCTACAGATAAAGAAAAAAATATTATGCAACAGGCCTTAAACAGACAATCCTGTTCTTGTTGAAAGCAGAGACATCTTGAAGGAAAATCCTGCATTTCCAAATTATTTATGGATTTAATATAACATTTGTGAAAAGTCTGCTCAAGGGCAGACCGTCATTTATAGCCACAAAGCAGCTTTTTCCATGTTTGCAGACCTTTAGTGAAAAAAACAACAAAGCAAAACAAAAAGATCTCAGTTATCACAACAAATGACTAACAATTATTCCTCATGACTCAACTTGCCTCGTTTTAAATCAAATTTACAACCAGGCATCGCTTTACAACACCAGGGTGCAGAGAAAGGCTCAGCAGGTCTAACAGGAAACATCTGGACCTAATCACAGCCTCAACTCCACATGTTTTATTCTCCGTCATTTCACATTTCAACCAAAGAGCACAAACATCTGATCTAACTGTGTAAGCTTGAATGAAAATAAACACCAGAACTTCAAAAAAACAAAGCAGTTTTCTGAACAAAGCTGAGGAAGAGATGGCTTTGGTGCTCGAATCCGTGTTTTTCAGATGCAGACATCATATTTAAGCAAAGGTCATAATTTCAGACAGAAATAAAAGGAAAAGCCCTGAAGACCTTCTGGACAACTGCTTGGCCCTCGTGCGTGTGAGCGTTGTAAATGCACATTTTTACGCCATTAATGGAAAGTTCGCAAAATCTCCACGGATTTTTGCTGACGTGTCATAATCAAGAGCGACCACACAAATAATATATGACATTATAATTCAGCATGTGACAAGAGGAGGGGAATCGGGTCTAGTTTTGTTGAGCAGCGTTTTCCAGACTTGGAGAGGATCTGAGGTTAGCTCATCTTTTGGATGAAGTTTGAGCTCCAACCAGAAATCCCAGAAGGGGATCACTGATGTTCACAGACATCGAGTCAAAAGATGCTCTACATAGATGCACAACACGTTGTACGAACAAGAGCTCTGTGAGTGGAATGGTTAAAAAAAACCCAAGTAGTTTACTTTCCAACTACAAGCTCTTCTGTGCAGGTGCATGAGATGATAATATGCACAACTAATCCAGTACAAAACTGTTTGACCTGAAAGTTTATACAAATACTGGCGAGAAATTCCATTATGTGGTGAACACAAAACGCTGGCATGTGGAGAAATCTATTTTTCCAACCTTGAGAACAGGAGAAAAAAAGTAACCAGAAAAGCCAGAAAAAGGAGGAAGCATTAGGTTGGAGGCTTTTCAGGTGTTTGGTCATGGTGTAGAATTATATTTTTACAAGTGGAGGGAAGCTGTGGTGGTTTCTATTCTCTTCGGGAGGTAAGCCGAGCTCTGGATCACTTAAACCTGCTGCAACCCCAGAGCTCTGAACCACACGCTCTCCTGGCAGCGGCCGGCCGGAGGAAATATGCTGATTCAGCAGACGGAGAGACGTGTCCACAGCCAAGTCGCCCCTAACATCTGCACATAGCCAAGCAGAGGCTGAAGTGTTTGGCTGGGTTCGCTCATTACTGCCACTTCTCCGAAGCCCTAAATAAAACTTGGTGCCATCATAAAACCGATGCAATGCAATAAATATGGCTTTTATCATCAAAGTCTGAGTAAGAAAATAATAAATATGTGCTTTAGCGTTGTCACGACAGAAACAAGCTAATGAATGCGAATGATTAAAATCACACCACCAAGAGCGTAAAATATTCTTTGGTTGAAAAAGCTGCTGTGACCCTCTGAGACCCAAACACTTTCCATATATTGGCTGCGCCTCATTACTTCACAGAGGCAAAAACGCCAGACTTTTCCAGAGAGATAGGAAAAATGGAGGGAATACAAGGAAAGACATAAAATGAGTAAGAAAGGAGACAAAGAAACTAGAAGAAAGATGAAAGAAGGAAAGTCACAAGAAGATGATGAAGGAAAGAAAGAAGGACAAGTAGAAGAAAAGAATGATGGAAGGAAGAACAAAATGAAGGACGAGTGGACAGAATATTGAGATGAAAGGATATTGAATAATTTCTGTAAAGAGAAATATTTTCTCTTAATAATTTCTCCTTTGTTTATCCAGAGACGAAGAATACTGAAATCAGATTTTGAACCATAACCTCCAATTCAGCTTCCAGATTCCTAGACGGCGCTTCAACCTCGTTCAAAAATGTTCAACTTAAATTTGGTTCCACTTTATTACCAGCTATGTTCAAAAAGCAGAAAATTTGCAGCAAATATTTGATATTTTATTTGATTCTTGTCTTTAAATAAAAACAGCTTATTTTGATGTGATAAGCCCGGTGTGGGAACTGACCTTTTTCTTCCAGGCATTCTCAGCATCGTGAAGCTGGTTGAAGCGATCTGCCAGTGACGTTTGGATCACCTGCGGCGACTTGGACTTCCTCGTTTGGTCTTTATTTTCACCGTCCTCACCAGACGACACAGCCAGTCTGAGAAAAAAAGGTGAAAAAAAGGTCTTATTGTAATTATTGTGGAGCTCTTCAAACGTGATCCAAAGAGTGTTTGCTTGTCTTGTTGAAAAACTTTATTACTTGGTGTCAAAAGTAAAAGTAGTGAAAAGAACTATCAAAAAATTTCCCCAACTGTTTAGGTTTAAGCCCAGTTTGCCTGAAAAGTTCGATTCCTTTGTGAATGTGCAGTCAATCTGCAAACTCCGGTCCATCTAAAAACCGAAGTCTCGGTTCGGTTGAAGTGAACTTTGGTGCGTATGTGAATGCAAGCGTACTAGAGACCGAACTACAGCGCAGACCATTCTGGGTAAATGCAACCAAAGCATGTTCGTGGTCTTTTACTGACGACAAAAGATAAATCCTACAACCGCTAAAATCTGATGCTACTCCATTGTTGTCTACTCATTGCAAAGGAGTGAGTTGTGCTCCTGTCTACGTCTGAGGTTTTCGTGTCGTTTCCTTCAACAACACAGTGCAGCGCCACCAGAGGCGAGGAGGGGGAACAAGTTGGGTTTTGATTGTTTGACACAATGCAGTGAGAAAATGAACCACACCAGCTGAAAATGTAACAAATGTTACAATTTTTGTCCCAAATCCAAACTATTCTACCAGACTATTAGGTGTTTTATTTGCTGGTATTTCCCTGTTTGATTCCATCACTATGTTTGATGCGTATCCTGACCTGTGTTTCAGCGAGGAGCCTTGACTCTGATCCAAGCTGCTCTCCAGCTCGTCGACGTCCTCTGACACGGTCGACGTCGTCTCCAGGCTCTCATCGGGCGACGGACTCCGCATCTCCTCAAAGCTCTCTCTGCTGCTGGTGCTGCCGCCGCCGTTCTTCTCCTCTCGCTGCACGCTGAAGCTGCCACCGTCCGGCATGTCATCAGCTGGCGAGTCGTCCTCTTTATCGCTCTCCCTGCTGACCTCTTCCTCAACATCCTCCTCTTCTTCTTCCACTTCGTCTTCCTCTTCCTCATCGCTCTCAGGGTGGCTCAAGGTGACGCTGGTTTGCCGGGAAGGCATCCCGGTCGACATGCCCTCGCTGTGGTCCGACTCCACGCTGGTGGAGCGGCTCTTCTTCAGGATTCCCCTGATGCCCTGAGGCCCAGAGTCTTGGCGCTGCAGCGAAGGTGCAGACTGGCTGAGCGGACTGGAAGGAGGCGACACATCTCTGTTCTTGCTGGGAGGAAAAGCTCTGTCTGAGAGGAAACTGAAAGGCTGCAGCAGGGGAAGAAGAAGAAGAGACGCAATTTAACTGTCAGAACAACATAAATTTCGTTTCGCCTGGGGACAATAACTGTGTAAGACGACAAGTTTCAACAGTTCGTCTTTCTGTATATTCCACAAAACACTGAAAACCCCAAAGTTTGTTTTGCGGCTCTGAGCCAGCTGCTGCCTTTGCTTCATTTCTCACCCAAATTTTTGCCATTTTGTTCTTTCCTGCTTCCATTCAGCAAATGCATACAAGCTAATTTATTAGAAGACGTTTAGAAAAACTTACTTTTATCATTTTTTTTGTTTTGAAGGACTGCAAAGGCTTAATATTTGTGAACAAAATCTGTAATACAACTTAAAAAAAAATACAATTTCAGACTTTTTTGCCTTTTGAATAAAATCAAAAACATTTTGCAATCCAACAGGGAACAGATGTGACATGAAATAAAGCTGCAAGGCTGAGGCATCTAAAAATATCTAACGCTTTAAAGCTGTGATCAGGAATTTCAGACTGCAACACCAAGCAACGTATGCAGTGTGAGCTCAGTATGTTATCACTTAGGAGAGCCGACAGCAGCTGGAACAATCCCCACGCATTGTACGGACCGGCCAAAGGTTGGGAGGGCGTGCTGATTTAGGAGGAGAAGCAGATTGTGAGAGCAGGCTGGGTGTGACAGTGTAATGCTAACCTGGTGGTCTTCTTTAATAAATACTGGAGCGCAGAATGTGCCTGGATGTGTGTGGAGTTAAAATCATCACCTGTGGGAATTGGTTTAAGATCTGGGCAAAGTATTGACATTGTGTCTGCTTATGGAAAAGAACGAGTGAGGATCTGTGTTGTAACTCTACATTAAGAGTATGAATTATAAACTGAAAGTTGACTTCCAGAGAAAGAAAGAAGTCAGAGAAGGAAAGAAAGAAAGAAAGGAAAAAATAAGAAAGGAATCTAAACTAAACCAGGCCTTAAAAACACCCAGCCAAACTTCAAGGTGCGTAAGGGTTTATGAATTGGCTTGCATGAGTTCTTTTTCTGTGCAGGAAAATACAATCCATCCAAACACAACCCACAGAGATCCCTTTAATACTGTAGCTGAGTTCATAGATTTATGAAAATGCCATCCAATTCTTAAGCAAATGTTTTAGCTTTAAAGATGGACAATACATCAAATTTCGCATTAAAACTGACCTGCTTCTCCTCAGTAGTTACAGTATTTTCCTGCTGCTCCTTCCAGGAAGATTCCTGAGTTGACTCTTCCATTGCTTTTTCTTTATCAGCATCGGACAGGCTGCAATTATAAGAAAATAATCCACAAGGCTGATGGAAAAAATACACAAAAATGGGTAGCAATGCAGATTTCAGTAATCAAAAAACATAGGACAGAAAAAGCACATTAAAAAGCTAACTTACATTTAATAAATAAGATTCAAGATGTATGATACATAGGTGTACATAGGAGAGGCTGCATTTCACTGTAACCAAGCTAATCATTAATATAGATCACAACTTAAATGCACAATTATTTAGTTGTTCTAATATAATAATAAAAACCCATTTTAATGTTACATCTCCTCCTAATGCATATAACTGACAACCCTTCAGAGCAGAAGGCATAGCAAAATGTTCTGAATGTTAATTATAGTTTCCGCACATCAGAACTAGCTGAAACTGGTATTGGTAGATCTGAGCCAGACAACATTCTGGTGCATATTTACTTTGTGCATTCAGTAGTTTTTTCTTCTTTTTTTAACGTCATTTAAAGACTGTGAAACAAAAAGTTCGGTCAACATCTGCATCAGTCATTTCAAAAGAGACGGGCAGAGACGACGCGTTCAAGAGCATCGTCCTGTTTCTAACGAGTCTGTTTCTAAACCGATGGGAAACTGATTCAGCATAATCATAAGAGTGAAATCTGTTAATGGTAATGGAAGTCCATTTATAAAGAGCGCCTATAGTTTTATTGACCACTCAATGTGCTTTACACTAAGAGCCACATTTGTACAAACACTCAATGCAGCATCTCTGTCTCTCCATTACACACAGATCATTAATGACAATTAGACTGTCAGCATCTTCCTGAAGCAAACTTTGACATAAAAAAATTCAAGTCAAACTAAATGTTTTATTTTTCTTTTACAACTGTGTTTCAGCTGTAAGTGAGGTGTGGTAGAGCAGCTGCCCCACATACAAGAATAGTTCAAATCCTGTCTGGAAACTGCCTTTTAATTACCTCAAGCTTCACATTTTTAATTAAAGAGTTTTTTGTTTTTTTTTAAATCAGTGAAAATTTTTATTTTGTGTAACTAAAGTTTGCTAAAAAGACCAGCGACAAAGTCTTAAGTGGAGACAATAACATGAACTCAAATGCTTCCTGATTGGGCGGGAAGCTGAACAGTATGAATGACGACTCGGCCTTTAACACAATAAAGAAAAACTGAAAGAAAATTCAAAGGTTGCAAACTGCACTGTTAACAACAGTCTGGCTATCAGCCCAACATTCGCTCCAGTTTTGTGCAAACCATTGTGTGTTTGTATTTTTATAGTCTCATGCGGGCCAGTGAGACAGGTTTACCTGCCTGGTTTATCCCTTCAGCTGCTTATGACATTTGACAGGCATTCAATAGGATCTGTAATAACCTCTGTGCTACATTCGGCATGCTCTGCTTGCTGCGCGTGGGCGGCACTGCTTTCAAAGTTGTTTCAGTCTATTATTTGTGATGTCTGAGCTCCAGCTCACAAATTTCATTAGGAAGCAAAGAGGTCGGATAAAAATCAAATAAAACAGTCCCACCCACGCTGAAATCACTGAAGCTCTCACCTGGTGGAAGTTCCCTCTCTGTCACTGCTGATCAGTTGATGCTTTGTGCTGCCATCACAGCGCTGGGTGCTGCGACCATCCACCTCTCCCTCCGCTCCCTACAAATACAGAAAGGTTGGGGGGAATGGAGATTAGGCCAAGATATGGAAGCAGTCCTGTCAAAGTTCTACTCCAGCTGTAAGGAACATCCCGATAAAGGAAGTGAGTGAATAAATAAGACTCCACCCCTTCTTTTAAGAATGGTAGTTAACCCTTGCAGTGCTCCAGCAAGGCTGGAATGTAGCAGAATGCTGCTCAACATAAGGAATAAATGTAGAAAAATGTAATTAAGTGCACTAATCCTAAGTGTACATTTTTGAGTGACTGCATTTTGTAACAAATTTTCATCCATCCATCTTTTATCTGTTCCGTGGAGGGTAATCGAGTAGCTGGTGGAGGAAAAATCTAAAGATGAATGGACTGGTTTCCAGATTTAGAACACAGAAGTCCTAAAGTTGAGGAATTTGTTGAGCAAAGATAGAAAGTTGCCTATTTGGAATTACTTTGGCTTTAAACGGGATAAGAGAGGCAATCTGCAGGATGTAAGCAGAGTGCTTTGACAACTGTTTCAGCAAATGGCTAAAACATTACAAACTTCCTTGAGGGTTAAGTGTCGATTAAGCTACACAATAACCCGGTGCTGTAGCTCCATCGTCGAGCTCTGATAAAGGTTTTCACTCGCAGAACAGCAAACTTAAAAACTCAATTCAACCGAATCATAAGGAGAATGCTTTCCTTAATGAATGAACTTCAAACATCTTTTAATTTCTTCTCCCAGCTCGGTTCAAAACTACTACCTGTATTATAAACATGCTGTGAGGATTTATATTTCATATCCAATATCCTTAAAAGGGAAAAAAATGAATATACAGGCTGCACCTGAAGAAAAACTGTTATCAGCCAGAAACCTGATGGGTGCATCTCCAGATACAACTATGTAGCAACTTGTTCTAGCAAGATACGGGTTATATTTTCACTTCAGGGACCTTTAGCAGGAACCACTGCAACTGTTATAACTCTCCTCTGTTTCTAGTGCACAAATCAAGGTAAATATCAGACCCAGGTGGACATTTGCACCAGAAAAAGGTCAAGTAGGAAGAACATTTGATATTATACTGAATCTACAGAGTGGACCTTTTGGGATGGAGCATGCAAAACACATTTTGGAAAGATTGAATTTTCTCAACATCGTATTTCAGTCATCTTAGTTAAACTCCCTCATTGTTCATATTTTCTGCAGATTTCAACTGTCAGATTTTAAACCCTTGCCCTGTCTGTGGAGAGTCAAGCGTATATTTCAAACTTTGTATGTTGGATTGCTGTGGAGCATTATTGACAAATCTGAATTTATGGTTATTGAACAGCTGGTTGTAATCCTGACAGATGCCACAGTTCATCTCACCTCTGGAAAACGAGTGAAGCTGCTGTACAAGACTCCGGAGATACATGGCATTTTATTTTCATGAGGGGACTGAACTATTCTATACCATCTTAGCAGGATATTGGGGAGGAGAAAGTCAGGCAACTTTCATCCACCTTGGATGTGATTTACATAAAGTTAATGCTTACTGGGTTTCATGGCAGTAGAAACTCTAGATAGCAAGAGGGGAAACCCAGATAGAATGCTTTTACATGGCTTCAATTCTTTGTAAATGGCTCTTTGAAAATCAGTAAATTTTTTAAAAATATCTAAATCCAGGAAACATATAGAATTGCTAAACTATGCACTTTCTTGGATTATTGTGGGCTCTGAGGTGTGTTTGAGGCATGTCTAGAGTTGCTCTAGTTCCCCTTGAAAGCAAGCAGTGATGCGTTTCCTTCAGGAACGTTCAGCGTTTTCATGGATTCCATTGTTCCCTCAACCAATAAAATGTTCCCTGCCTAATTCTGCACTCCCTTTTTCCTCCACACTAAACACTTTATTGTGGCCAGATGATGAAGTTGTTTTCTGCTGATGGGTTTCTCATAAAGTTAGAATTTTGTTGGATTTTCTCAAACCATGAGAAAATCCTTACATAAACTTGCAAACTGCTGCACATCATCGTACCGCTCTCCATTAAATACTGCAAATTTGGTCGTTTCATGCCTCTTTTCCAGGGATGATATAGTCATTTGCAATGCAATAGAGCACCTGGGAGAACAGTTGGTTACAGTAACAGGGCAGCTATCGAATCTTTGTCTCAAGTGCTTACATTTTTGCTGTGCTGTATTACTTCAAATAGTTATAATGATGCAGCTATTTGAAGTATGTTTTCTGTCATTTTATGGCTTTTTTAGGGTTGTTGCAATTATACGAGATTGTTTCACCTAACATGTTACTGCGTAAAAATAATTTAACAACAAACCCCATGTTGCGGTTAGTTGTCACAAAACCTCAGGTTTGACCGTCTCAGTCTTTTTAAATGTCGCTCTATGTCACGGCGACACGTTTGGAATCGATTATGTATTAAAACAAAATTGGCTGAGGATTTTCGAGAATTGCAGCTAAATTAAAATGAGTGACAACAAATCCTGTCCTCTATGACTGACCATGCATCAACTCATAACGCACCTTTGGCTTGTTTTGTATCAGTTTTCACTAATCATTTGAAATAATTTGCCATTACGGTACATTTTTTCTGCAGTTTCTGTACAGAATAAAGGAAACCTTCTATAAAACCATATTTAAAATTATTTCAAAACTAGTTCAACCTACTCAATGAACAGACAGGAATTTGTCAGTTTCTGTCTTTTTAGGTCTACTAGCGAGTCTTTTTCACACATGCTGAGAGTGAAGCTCGCAGCTGTGAGAGTAAACACTTTAGCAAACCCCTGGCGTGACCTGGTGAGGATAAGTGGGCCTCCAGCTGTGAAGAAAATACCTAAAATTGTGTAAATACCCCAAATTAGAGAAGCTTCTTACAAGCTAAGTGCTGCCCACTGATCGCTGAGAGAGGAAGTTGTTTCCTACACAGCAGGATTTACCATCTTCTCCAAGACAGATTTTCACTGAAAAAAGTGAGAAAAACCCATTTATAAGCGAGTTGATTCTCTTTCCAGAAGTGTATTTTTTCTGTTTGCATTTATGCTAAAAGGTTGATGAGCTGAAACAACTCTGATGCCGCCTTCTCTGACTTAAACACTGACTGACTTTTCAATAGAAACTGTGGAGGAGGCATAAACGACCAGAGAATAGTGAAGACAGACAAATGGCAGCTTTCAATACAGTTAACCATCAAATGACACACTGTGCAATAACATATCAGGGGAAATCACGGATGGGATGGAGCATTGTGAGCACGATAGGAACCTGCTTTTCCACAAAGTTTGTTTGTTGGAGCAACTTGCTACCATCTGGGTTTACTTGGCCAACATTGGCTCTGCTGCTGGTCTGTAATCGCCAAATTAGAACAGCTATTTACATCAAACATCATGAAACCAAACCACTTCTGAAACCTAAGCAGCCTGGGAAAACCACATATGCGTCCATAGTTCATTTTTTTAAGCTCACATGTGCAGATCTCCCCCAGGATTTGGGACATTTTCAAATTTTGTTCCATAGATCATCTTTTAGCATGAAGAAACAAAAAAAAAAAATCTTCCCACAACTGCTTTAATCTCTCCACAGACTGTGCATGCTGAAGTCATGAATTTGGCCAGGTTTGCAACCAGGTGCAAGAGTGTTCGGTGTGCTAAGAAATGGCTCAATTTGTTATTAATGGAGCTGAGCTTCCAGAGAAGAGTTGAAGTGTGCAACAGCTGGTCTGGAAAAAGCTGGGAGTAAAGCACCGAGTGAAATGGAAAGAACTAAACACAGGCACAGTGTGTGACATCACCCACAAATCTGCGTGTTCAGGTTTTTGGAGCTTGAATTTATCCTGTCAGTTTGATGGCTTTGGGGATTTTCATACTTAAATATTAGCAACATAGAAGGAGAACTCAGAAAGACGTGAGCCGTTCAAATTTACAACAAGAAAAACCAAAAGATGATGAATGTGTAGGTGAGGAGGTGACACTGAGTCGACTGACTATTCGATGCCGAGAGAGGTTCATATTTAGTGGTTTTGAATAAGTAAATTATGAATTGTTTCTAATCTTTCTATGGATCCACACTGACCTGATCTGGTTTCTTTCAGGTGCATGATAGTCTGAAACAGTTTGCTGTATGTAAAATGCAGACAAAAATGTGCTTAGAATACCTTGAAATTAAAATGTTACTCTACAATAGAAGAACATACCCTGCTTGAGCTGTAATAACAGTAATTCAACATTTTTCAACCCCTTCCAGGACAAATTCAAACATGTGTTTATTACTATAATCGGAGAACCTTAAGAGGAGAACAAGGTCAACTTCTAATGACCATCCCTGCAGGTTCCCTGTGGGGTCGGCGCTCATCTCTAGCAGCTAACTGATGAGAGCCAGTCCACTACAGGAGACCGCAGAAGGCAAACTGGGGCAGCATAGAGCAGCCAATAAACATGTAATTGCTTCCATAACTACTTTCCAATTGTGGTTTCCATTGTATCATATTCCAATTTTCCAAGAACAAAACAAACCCATTTGCCAAAGGACATTTTGTGCTGATCGTACATCAGTGTGCCACCCATTATGAGGATGTTTCGATTTACTTTGGTTTCATCAAAGATGCAGAGATGGAAAATCAGAACCATAATCAAGGTAAAAAGAAGCAGAAAAAGGAGGAAAAATTACGGTAGATGTATGAAATGATGGCACAAAAAAAAAAAAAAAAAAAAAAAAAATCAAAGGTCCTAATTGTCCTGACACCAAGATTTGAACTTGGGACCTTTCTTACTGAAAAACAACAATGCTAACAACTGCGGCGCCCTGTAGCCAAAATGAGACAGAGGCAAACTAAAACACTGAGCTTCTAATAACTGTTGTTGGAAAAATGGTCATGAGATGAAACATGGTCGGCTGTACAAACGGAGCAGGACACAAACCAAACCAAACCCTTTTGATGAAGACAGATGATGACAACAGATTTTAACTGTCATACTTCATAAGTAAGATGCTGTTTATGACATAATGACAAATCATGTGGCGTGACTTCAGGCAAAGTGACTGAATTGATCAAATCAACACGCCAGGGGGAGAAGATATGGGTCGGTTTCTAAGCTAGCCATTTCCAGCTTTTTTAATATCTATGAGGGCCAGCTAGGTGAGCTACTTCACAGACAAACAAGCTTGACTTGGAGCAAGTAGAAGCCACGGTGAAGGTTCCCGGTGGGAACACCGTCTTCATCCCACAGTCCATAAACCCGTCTGTTAGGTGAATTAGTTATTTTAAATTGCCTCTAGATATGATTGCTGGTCCTGTCTCTCTCCGTTTTGCCCTGTGATGAAATGGCAACCTGTGTGGAGTGTGCGCCCTTTAGGGAAGGGCGGATGCAGGATAAGGATGGATGAACGAATAGATCCTTACCTTAGAATACGACATCTTGGCTGCAGAATCTGACGCCTTCTCAGCTAAAAAGGACACAAACAAGCTTTAAGTTTACAATAGGTCAACAATGAAGATTATGATTCTCAAACAATAACCTATAGCATGCAATAAGTCAGAGAAAAAAATTATGATTAGTTGTGGTTAGTTGAAAAGAAAATTGATAGTCTAACACCCTGCATGCACATGTTTCTTTGAAATATATATATATATATATATATATATATATATTTTTATATCTATATATTTATATATATATTTA
>CAEGAF010116440.1:0-17538 GCA_903067075.1 Micropoecilia bifurca
ATATATAGTGTTAATAACCTTAAGTCATATTGCTGGGGTTGTTTTAAACTGGCAGAATTCCACTTTATTTTTGGCTTTAAAATTCTACATATATCAAATGTGACATAAAAGAAAATACACTTTGTACTTTAAAGCCTTGAAATTGGCTCTCTGTCTCTTTAAGAAACTCCTGTTGTTTCTAAAACTCCACCTTCAGGAAGTCATAACAACATGGCTCCTCTATTAACCCTTTAACATTTTTTTCCCCTCAATTTGCTCTGACAAGTAGCTTACAATGAGCTCAGCAGATTTGTAGTTCCACCAGATGTTTGCTAATTGCTGCTGGCTAGTCTGAAGGACACTAAAGAGAATAAATGACTTTTCAAACATGTTTGAAAGAATGTAGGCAACACTTCAGGTATTTTTTTGTTGAGTCAATATTGTAATAACATGATGTAAAGTTCAAAAAATGATTTTACTTAACACTGTCCCTTTAAGATTTATACAGAACGGATGAACACATAATGAGTTACCTCCACCAAGAAGACACTAAATACTTGGAACATTTTGCCAGAACCTAACTACAAAAAACCTGGACAAGAGTCCTAATGACAGTAAAGTTATTTTCTCATGTAATTACAGGATAAGATTCTTTTCATGTTTCTAGCTGCTTTTGCATATTGGCGAGTGAATTATAATGGTAGAAAAATGACAATATGTGACAGCCCATTGTGAGTTTCTTCTGGGTGAGCTCTCTGAACTCTGAAAAAATCTCATTGTGTTAACAACGATCATGGAATGCAAGCTGACTACTGAAAATTGCATTACTATTGTCCAGATTTATAACAACCCTGAGGGATACAAACCAAATTCAGCTTCCCTCAGCTATCACCACGCATAGTTCTTTTTTTTCCCCACTGAAATAATGTCTGTTTCGGGGAGAGCTCAGAGGCTGAGGAGGGTTTAAGATAAGTCAGACTGACAATTACTGAAATGACACATCTTGACACATCAGACATTCAAACAGCCACTAATGAATCATAATAGCCTGGCCAGAAATAGCTGCCCTTGCAACAGCCAAAAGCCTCCATGTCAGCTTAGTTTTGAATCCCAGCCATAAGGAGTGTCTTAAGTTCATCTATGCTCTAAAGCTAATCAGAAACAATCCAAACAGGTTTGTAGTAGGTAACCCAGGTATGCTAGGAGAATATCAGCAGCTGGGACAAAGAATTATAGTGAGCAGAATGACTTTCATCTCTAATGAGAGGAAGGCAGCACAAAGGGGAAGCCATGTAATTCCAGGGGTCAGAGGCAGGGGTGGTCCTAGCCTGTTAGTTGCCCTTGGCCAACATGCTCCACTATGGCACATTTACATTATCACGTATCATCATTAGCTGTGTTTCCATTGACCATACCATCGCTGACTTTGGAATTATGAAAATAAATTACCTTTTCGTTTTCTAAAAAAATTCAGCTGTCAGCTGCATTGAACACTGATTGAACAGAAAATTGTGGATTTCTCACATTATCAGACTTAGACATATTTGCAGAATATAACAAAACAGGTACTTCTTAGGTTGCTGAATAGAAAAGATAAAAAGAATAAAACATGTGAAACACTTAACATCCCATTAACAGAAAGATGTTTATACAGAAGTACAATCTGTAGTTGCTCTTGAAGGAAAGTTCAAATTTATCTCCATGAAGTGCATTTATGACATCCCTTTAATTTTTGGTTGATAAATTGACTATAGTGCCATTTGGTTAAATGTTGTAAAGTTGAAACCTTAAGGAGTTTGTTGAATGTTTGTATTTCAAAACAAAACCCCATCAAGTGCATTTTTCACTATATGTGGTTCCCATACCAGGCTCTGTTTGACTAGTTTCTCTTCCTCCCCATCTTTTAATTCTGTATCTACATCTTTGGTTAAAAATATCAGCGGCGCCCTCTGCTGGATGGCGGTCAATGCTAAAAGAAAGTCAAAGTGGACATTACTAGCTAATCGGTTAGAACTCATTTCAACCTATTAGACCATTAATCAACAATTAAGTCTATTAATTGTTTCCACCCCTGATTTATTCTGTATATGTTACATCCAAAGGAGAACTTTTGTTGTATTATTAAAATGAAACCAAAATATTTTCAGGACACAACATTAGGCTAATTTGAAGTTGTTTATTAGCAGCACCATCCCCTGGAAATCAGAGATTACTAATACCTGAATGATTCCAGCTTCTCCTCCCTAAGTGATCCATTTAATACATACAGTGATGCTCCTACTGGTGCTGTTGATGACGGCTGCTGGTTCCGCTTTGAGGCTCGGTGTTATTCCCTCCGCTACGTTCCACATGTATTATGTAAGAGGCTGCTGTAGAGGACCAGCAACAAGTTTGTGTGAATGCATAAAATACAAGGCAGCTCCCCTGGGCAACTGTCACACTGCGAACGCGCCACTTTGTTTGGCTTGGTGGGAGCAAACAACGGGTCATGTGTGGATTATTTTAGGATTCCAGCTCCGTTTGTCTGTCCTCTTTATTTAAATAAGCGTGCAGAAGGTCCAAGGGCTACATCCTGCCCTCTTCACATGGAAGCTACTGAATCAAAGTAATGAATTACGGAAAGTTAAAGGGCGTTTGGACCGCAGGAGAACAAGATTCACTGAAGCATTTCTTATTTTCGGAGCTATTTACAAAATGTGTTTTGATATTAAAAGGGGCGCCTCCAGAAAGTTTACAGAATGGACGTCATTGACAGTCATGGATGGCAACACTGGAATACTGAGTTAGCTTAACAACACACAGGAGTCACGTTTTCCAAAAGTGTTCCCTTGTCTGTCATCAGTCAAACAGAAATTTTTGAAATCAAGGTGTTTTTTGTGAACATTGACCTGAACTGAAGTAGTGAGGCATACAGTGTGTTAGATGTTATTTTCATTCTTTTCTAACTATGCCTGGAAGAAAGACAGCATTTTAGGGCCATAGTGTATAGAAAAAAATGTTTACATTTCCACCAAAAAACTCAGAATTTTTTAGAATAATGTCAGGGGAAAAGGTCCGATTTTCTAAAATCAAAACTTTCAACTTTTGGAACATTTCTGAGTTTCTAAAGACAAAGGAAATTTGACTTTTGAAACCGAGAAATTTCCAATTTTCTTCTAGACCTGGGAGCGGAACTATAGCGCAGAGGAATTCTAGGTAAATACAACCAAAACAAGCACACGTGTCTAGCACTAACAGAAGAAATGGTTTGTGGTCTTTTGCCAAAGACAAAAGAGAAATCCTCCATCTGTTAAAATCTGACACCACTCCATATTTGTTTCCGCTCCACGAAGAAGGAAGTTGTGCTCAGTGTCTTCTTCAGAGGTTTTTGTGTCCCTCACATCAGTGATTTTTGGTGCAACGCCACCACAGGCGAGGAGGTGAACAGGTTTTTGAATTTATTTGGATCGTTTGACAGTCCGATGTGAAACCACAGCAGCTGAAAATATAACAAATGTTGCAAGTTTAATCATTCCCAATAAAACCAAATCTACTGGACTAAGAGGTGTGAAATTTTGTGTCTTTTATCAAAACTCTTTTCTTCAGAAACATTTAAGTGAGACATAAAACAAACTTTAAAAGGAACTTCTCAACTAGATCTGCGAATCCCACTTCTGAAAAGAAAGTAACTTTTGCTGAGGTGTCTCTTATGTAGTGAATGATATTTAAATAATTCATCCAAGAACATTTGTTTACGTCTTGTTTCAGTTGCCCTCATGTTTTTATTTTGTGTTCCCCACAGCCTTCAGTAGGCAGGGCGTGAATAAAACTTGTGAAGGGGTTAAAGCCATTGTTAGTTCTACAATACCCAATCGTTACCCTAAAATAACAGCGACTCATCTTTGGAACTCTTGCCAGTGGAAAGATTAGCTGGATTAGCAGCAGGATGAAGCAGCTGAACGGCCATCGCTGAGGGTTTAAAACACATCTGCGAGGAAAGTCTTTTAAGATTTATTTGTTAAAGATGCAAATCCTCCCACTGTGTTAAAGCTGGAACATAAACAAAGCTTGTTCCAGTGTGTCAAGGACATTTTGAAGTCTAAGAATAAGTCAATTTGAGAGTCTTTTTTGGGGGGTGAGGGGTTTGTTTGATGCAAAGCAGAGATACTCTGGGAGAATACCAGGCCCGAGGAAAACTTTTCCTTGACGTTTTTTTCCTCCCATCTTAATTCCCAGTTTGACAGGCTATTGCGAGCTCTATGGGAGTGTGGCAGGATTTTCCAAGGCACGCTGTAAATCTTCGCCTCAGAAAGCCGTTGTGGGCTCGTTATGGTCTCGCCTTATGAATAACACTGGAGATCCTGGAGCCTTTATAACCTCACTAACTCAGTATTTCCTTCCTCCCTTCTGACACTTTGGTCGTTGGGATAGACAGGGACCATACTCAGGGGTTCCTACGAATAGAAATGTTTATAACAGCATGGGACGATTTGTCACTCTTTAGCGCAACCTGCGTCTCGCAGGATGCCAAATAATGATTTTAACTGCCCGTCTTGAAGATTGATCCCCCTAATCCTCCCCACCTTTCTTCACGCTGAAAGGTGCAGACTAATTTACGACGGGCTGCGCTTACGCCTTGGAATGAGTGATCTGGCTTCTGGCAAAAAGAGGTAATTTCCTCTTAATGTAGTGCTGTAAACATTTTTCATCACGCTGAGCCGACAGCACATTGACACAGCAAGGACTCTGACGCCGCCGACTTTCATCTGTGGAGATTTTTGCCCGTCATTAGCGGCGCAGACTGCAATCCTCAGACACGTACTGGCAAATTTTTCTACTTACTGTGAAAAACACAGCTAATGAACTGATTTAATGGGTAGGCGGGTAGCTGACGACGGTAAAAAAATAAAATGGTAATCCATCTAATTCTCAGTCCTTTTGATGGGTAAATTTTCTTGCAAAGTTAAAAATGTGCATTGGGGTCAGACTTAACTCTTTCCTCATTCTGTCACAGTACAACCATGTATTTCAATGTATTTCATTGGGATTTTATGTGAAAGACCAAAACAAAACAATGAACAATTGAGAATTGTTAGAATAAGGATGAGGTTTCAGCATTTCTATCAGAAGCTGTGTTTTCATTGCAAATATGCGCAAAACTTTGTTGATATTCCACTAATGTTGAAAGATTATGGTGTTTCCATTAAATAACACATGCAATTAAAATCACATGAGAATACATTAGTCTTCATGTGATAAGTCATTATCCCATGTAGTTGGAAGACAGGAAGTAGTCTTCCAACTACAACTCATCTTCTTCTTCATGGCAACGTCCAGTTGAAGATCACGCGACTCATGTGATGTGAAAAAAGTGTTTCCATTACAGTTTTGCGCAATAAATACATTTTCTCATCCTAGTGCCGAAACTTTATAGAAAAATTAGTTATTTTGAAATTGACATGTTTCCATTAAGCAATTTTACTTTTGAAATGTCAAATGGAGTTGAAATATGGTCAATGGAAAAGCAGCTAAAGAAACATCTGAAATGCATAGCATCCATTTCTATGCAATGCTCTACTATAGTGCTGCTAAATATGCTAATGGCAGAGGAACAACTTACTGTTCCAGGAAAACCGTTTATCCGTCATGATCGGTAGCCATGCTAACTAACCTTAGCATTCTTGTGAGCAGCGTGCAAACAAACATGGCCCTCCCCCTGGCTCCGATTGGTTATTCTGACCAGGAGCAGTGTAATTCTGCAGTTAGTACCGGGAAGAGACAAAGAAGCTTGATTTTTTTCACCGATCATCTGTCTCATGTTATACTGTTGCGACAATTTTAACAAACATGCAAAGAATATTCTTTTTTTTAAGTTGCATACAGCAGCTTTAACTAAAGCTCATTCTTTTGAAATGTTTTGCCAACAGTTAGATGGACAGATGGCATTAAGATGATGATATTGGTCACGAGAGGATGTATATGTAGACCTGAGATTGAATCACTTAACATCATTAAAGGCATTAAAGACAAATATCTCCTCTTTCAAATCCTTGCTGGTTATTGATGAGCAGCGGGCCTTATTTCAGTAATATCACAGAAATGCAGGAAAGTCTTCTTTGCATCCATCCTTAGCCACACAGCGTCTGGACGTTATTCTGATGAATTAACTTACTGACTAATTAAATCATTTTGACAATGAAGAACATTAGCACTGAATTGGAGTCATGTTTCCGTCCACTTCACGAATACGTTTATTGCTTTTTTCTCTCTCTCCGTCAGGCATCTGGGAACAAAATTAAGCCTTAACACTTTTTTGTTTTGTTTTTTGTGAACAGTCTTTATTTTTTTTGTCGGGTGTGGATGGTAAATGACGGGCGGCTGGCGGGAATAATCACATATTGTTTGGCAGAAGCAGATTAAAACACGGAGCTTGGCACAAATGACATTTTTTCTTTATAGTTAGTTAGTTTAATCAAATAGCTCACACATGTTTGGATGGGGGAAAAACAACAACATTAATTACTTCCACAAGTCTTTGTTCACATCCACTTTTTGCACATAATTTACATCTACAACACAAGCATCCAAAAGCAGCATTTACAGTTTAGTATACATCACACTGTTGCATTTGTGCCTTTTGTTCCAGTTCCTTAAAACACAATACCATTGACATACAGTCAATACCATTGACATACAGTCAATGCTATTGACATACATTGACTGCTGCTGTTTTGTAGACAATACAGTTTGATCAGGTAATTGAGCTGTTTGTCAAATGTTTTTGATGTCAAAATAATCATGTGTGTCCCTGCTGCAGAGTCAGTTTTAATAATAATACCACTTGCAGTGTTTTCACACCTGATTGGTCCTCAATCGAACTGATTCTACTGGACTAAGTTGCAACATTTGTTACATTTTCAGTAGCTGAGGTTCCCTTATGCCTTGCACTGTCAAACAAACCAAACTAATAGAAAAACCTGTTCACCTCCAAACCAGTTTTTTGATTGTCAGTTTTTTTGGTTGGTTTTTTGTTCAATTATCAAACCAAAATTCTGGGTATCAACGTTTGACCCAGTATTTGTTGAATCTATAAGCCTCTGACCCCATCCAGGATCTTGGTTGTTCCAACAAATGATGAGTTTTTAGTGGATCTCATTTATTTTTATTCCAGTATGTCGATGACCTTATAGTGTCAATTAGACATCTATAAGCCTGATCAAATACTGCTTGATAGTCGGAAGTCGTCTTTCGCAAAGTTATATGTTTCCAACTCGGTATAAAAAGAAATGCAACTTTATGCAGCCCGCCTACATCACAGAAGATATATAAAAAAGTGATTTTAATTAATTCCACAATGGATTCCATTCTAATTTTAAAGTCAGACAAAACCCCGAGGTCTAAAGACCACCTGATCTTTTCTTTCTGTGCCAAACTTATTCAAGCTTTCTGACCCTCTTCTCTTTAAAAGTCCTCTCCAAGATTTTCTCTATCCTCCTGTGCTTCATCAAATCATTGCCAACATTTTCTTGCCCTCTTGTCTTGTAGCTGTTGACAGTTGGAAAGCATATTAAATCTAGTCTCTCCAGAAGATCAATACATACTGAAAGCGATGACACATCTCCTCCCCGGGGACTCGGTGTAGGCGTTCATTTGCATCGCTGTGTGGAGGACTGTCTGTGGCGGTGTTAAAGTTCACAGCTAGAGAGTGGAGGAGATCAATCGCTGCTCTGTCAATCACAATAAAACTCAAATGAGCAATTTTAAGCCGAGTGCATTAGACGACCCGTCAGAGATACGGCCAGTCGTTTGTTTTCAACAGGACGGCGTCTAATGAATGTCTCCGTTGGTTAGTTTTTCTCGTGGAATACTTTCCTTGATGTTTGTTGTCTTGGCACTGTTCATTTCTTTTTAAAAGATAAAAACAGCAAAAAGTGTAGCCCACACTAAACACTCTTACAGAGAAACATAGACAACCACTCTCTCTTTCTTTGTATTTCTACCCATGTTAGCACTTTGCATTGACTTCTATTTATTTTAACTGCATTTAACAAAGTCATTTTTCCTATACCAAATCCTAATAATAATAATTAGAGCATCACCAGAAATGGTGGATAACTTGCTTAGGGTATTATTTTAGAAACATGTTGTTTGTTGCTCTGGTTTCTCTGTTGTTTTCTGTCTTTCTTCAGGTTTAGACTTCCAGGATGTTGTCTTGTTTTCCCTCTTTGCTTCTTTCTCTCCTCTGCTGCTACCCTTTCTCTTTCTCTTTCTTTCCAGTTAAACCGTCTCCTCAACTTTTTCCCCATTCTTTTTTCCTTTTCTCTTCAGTCTCTGTCTCCATTACATTTGAAATAAACTAACAAAGAACAATAAAGCCATTTACAGAAAAACAAAAATCAAATAAAGACCATGGCGAAAGTTATAATGCTTTACTTGTTAAAGTAAAAAAGAAACAGAAGATATGGCTGAGATGAAACAATAAGATGAGCTCATCAGACAACTTTTTCTCTGTCGTTTCACATTGTTCCACGTAACTTCATTTCTGATTTTTTTTTTGTTTTTTCTCGTTTTCATCTCTTTTTGTATATAGATTACTTGGGTTGTTACCAACACCTGGGGATAATTTCATGTCAACAGCAACTTTAGAAATATGTTCATTGTATATTATGAAAAATTGCTGTATGTTCAAAACATATTTTACCTGCTGTATGAATATGTGCACATCTTGGACATTTTTTTTTCTCAAAGTACCCTACATAGTCCCACATCGATTTTAATCAGAAATGCAACTTTTAATTACCGTACAATTATTTCTAATGTTATAAATTTGCCCACTAAAATCTCTTATTAATCTTTTTCATTTATTTATATTTTACTTCTTTTACAATCTTATACACGATGGCGTATCAGGGCCACACTAACAAAAAACAATTATGAGAATTCATAAATTTGTAAAAATGAAGTCCAAAAATTACAAGAAGTCAATAAAGTAAAAAATATTACAAGAATAAAGTCATATTAAGAATAGTCATATTGTGAGAATAAAGTGAAAAAATTCTGAGAATAGTTATGTTACAACTTAATTCTTGTATTAGTTTGAATTTATTCTCAAAATATTATGACTTTATTCTCATAATTACATTTTTAAAATGTTTTATTTTTTTCTCTTCATATGGTCTTAATGAAACATACAGAATCATGATTCTGCATGTTTCAATTTATCTTTAACTTTCTGCTGGAACTTTTTTTCTCCACTGTGGGACCAACAAGGTACATTTTTATTCTAATATATTCATGCAGCAGTCACATTTTTAACTTAAGGTTTTTGTAAAATACGAACCTAACGCTGACTCCTGCCTTGGAACAAAAACAGTGAATTAGTGCCTTTGTGTTTTTGAGCTGATTCCCAGCAGGTCCATTATTTGGACTGTCACTTCAACTCATAAGCAATTTCCTAACCAGAAATGTAACTAAAACCTAGAGGAACATAAAAGGAAACACCAATTTGGAGATTTCACTTCAAGTTAAAAAGTTGCAGCATTGACAGGAAACCTTTTGCGGGAAACGAAATAATCAACATTTATAACATTGTCTGAACGTTCTGCTGGTCCTTTTTCAGAGCGTTTCCCCTGCTCAGCCGCTGCCTAATGGTCTGAACGCAGCCCCAGAGGTCTGAGAGGAAACGCTCATTACCCCTACATGGTAATGTGCAGCTCAACCCCCAGATTCAGTAAATTGTGCAAAGTCCTTCCTCTACATCTGCTGTTGTATACATAAAACAATGTTATGCTCCAGATTTTTTTTTCAGCACTGACTGAAAGGTTCAGGACGACAGTGACTCAGATGAGAGTGACACTGCTGATAATGACAGAGAAGATGAAGATGATGGGATAATATGACGATAATCATCATGCGGCCGGCGACCCGTTTAAAGTCAGATGTGACCTTTTTGCAGTTTTTCAGAGTACTGGTGAGCATTGCACATGTTTCAAAAGGAACACTTCAGGTTTAATAATTCATAAATGCATGGAACAGAAAAATGGTTCCTGAAGGAGATCCATGTTCATTACAAAATGAACCTGATTGTAAGTAACTTTAAACTTTTTCCAAATTGAACAGATAAGTTTTATTTCTTTTGTATCATGCTCAATGTGTGAGCCGCAGCTTTATGACTTCTGTTCCACCGGTGTAGTTTGTCATAAAATGCATTTCATAAAGCATTAATAAATAGGACAAAGATAACCTGAGCAGTTTTTAAATTATGATTTTATCAAAAAGGAATAAAGAACAAACAAACCTGTCCTTATGTGAAAATCATTAAATATTTTCAGATGCTCCAGCTAAGTCTTTTTTGTTCTTTCTTAGTTAATTATCAAGACTGATATTTTGATTGTTTTTGTTTTATTGCGTTTTATAGACTGACCAGTGCAGAAGTGACTGCAGATCTGAATAAACCAACAGATCACAGTAAGAAAAAATGGATATAAGGTGTTAACAAAGAAGTGTTAAAAACCACTGTTGGTGTGGTATTTGATGATTAACAAAATTTCACTCTAGAACTTCATATGTATTTGAGTATAAATATTCTAATACGGGGCTGCATAGGGGCGCAGTTGGTAGAGCTGTTGCCTTGCAGCAAGAAGGTTCTGGGTTCGATTCCCAGCCTGGAGCTTTCATGCTCTCCCTGTGCATGCGTGGGTTTTCTCTGGGTACTCCAGCTTCCTCCCACAGTCCAAAACTCTAAATTCTCCCTAGGTGTGAGTGTGTGTGTACATGGTTGTTTGTCCTGTATGTCTCAGTCAGAATGAACCAACCATCAGGCATCAAATGATTATCAAATAACTCCTTATCAAGGTCAGAGGTGATTGGATAATTACAGTCAGGTGTTTAGGCTGCAGAGGGACCCGCCATGCCCCCCAGCAACAATCACTGTTTGACTTAAAGTCTCACAGGTACCAACACAAAACTCAGGTTCTAACATCACATAGCATAATGCAGGGCAGCAAGAAGAGATGAACACCTCCTACTGCAAAAGGACAAAATCTTATTAAGTAATTTAGTTTCTAATGCAAGTATTTCAGTACACTTGAAATAAGATAAAACGAACTTACAAGTAATGTTTTAGCAAGATATAGGAGCTTATTTTAAATAAAGAAACCTGAAAGACACATAAAGACAGTTACGAAATCAGCCTTCTATCACCTGAAGAACACGTCCAGGTTCAAAAAATTAATGTCCCAACAAGATCTAGAGAAACTCATCCATGTGTTTATCTTTAGAGGCATTGATTACTACAACAGTGTCCTCACAGGTCTGCATAAAAATATCAATCAGCTGATCCTGAACGCTGCTGCTGGTGTTCTGACTAAAACCAGGAGCATAGAGCACATCACCCAGTTCTAAAGTTCTACCACTGATACCACAGACTTAAAATAAAGTCATTCAGTGATTTATAGACTAAATTAAATGTGAACTAAATAAAATATCTCAGGTCTGAAAGGTTGTGCTCTGCATCCCCAGAAACAAACAAGGAGAAGCAGCATTCAGCTTCTATGCACCACAAATCTGGAGCAAACATCCAAAAAAAACCTGCAAACCAACTAAAACACAGAGTTAATTTAAATCTTGAATAAAACCCACTTGTTCAGAGTTGCCATGTATTACCAATCCATGTATTTATTAGTGGTACATGGAGTATTGACTAAAGTATTTGGTGTGTATTTTGATGGCATTTGACAAAATGTAATATTTATTGCAGTTTGAACTGCCTTGTGGATGAATTCTGCTATACAAATAAATTGACTTAATATTGATTATTTCAAGTTTAGGAAGTCTTGTTGAACTTGTTTTGCTCATCTTTATGCTCCTCTGAAGCAATTTAAAATTGCCACTGCAATTTTAAATTTGACTTTATTATTTGTGACAAGTGACTAAAATTGGCATCATTTAATAAATCACTAAAGAAAGCAAACAAATGTGAAAATGGGACTTTTAGGATAGGAGTTTCCCTGAAAGCAATCAAAGTGTTCAATTTGAAAACCTTGAAAATGATTGAAAACAAGATGGCTGACATTCACTCTTTTGAAGTTAGAAGCCAAGTAGATTGAAACTGTACCTTTTCTTTAATATTGCCATAAAAAAAAGAACTAGTGCACTTTTGACATGAAGAAATGAGTGTGGAGTACATTTAGAGACGGCTAATAAAAGAAAAGCACTTTGAGGCAGGTGGCTGGGCGACCAAAGTTTAATTTAGCTGTCAGCAGACCTGGATTGTTGACAAACTCGAAGCTTTCTCCAAACGGATGCTCGGTCCGATGATGACAGCAGAAAACCACGCACGATTTCCCCGGTTGACGACAGCAACGCCACAAAGAGCTTTTCCTTTTCAACTTTAAGATCATCCTTTTTCTTCAGAGATGAAAGCAGCATGACCAGACCAGAACCCATCGAGAGACAGATAAGATCCAGCAGGAGATAAGTCGAGTCGGAGCGAGCCGATCGCAAAGAGCTCAAAAAAAGAAAAAGAAAATAAAAATACATGAGAAGTCTCAAATTCAAATGAATCTCTTTGAAATGCAGTGACATTTTGAATAACAGAGCTATCTGTCTTTTTTCCAGTGTGAGATTTTAAAGCAGCTTTTTTTTTCTTTTCATGTTTTGTTGTTCAAAACCACATCAGGATAAACAAGGAGAACGCATCTGTCTTCACCGTGCAGAAAGTCTAATGATGTGCTGCTTAAAGTGATGACAGAGAGCTGGGTCTCCGGGGCAATAGGGGTCTCTGCGTTTGTGATGTAGAGAAGCAATCAATTAAGAGGGTAAGATATATGCCTCTGCTCTTAAAGAGTGGCAGCTTAATAGCGACATAGATTTCTGTCAATTATGTTAATTACTTTGTTTAATTTACAGTGGTTTGTTGCAGACTTCACATTACTGCAGGGACTGATGGGAAACTGGAGACAGTGGAGGGAAAGTGATCAGACTCAGCTGTAAATGCTGGGTTTGGTCCAACTCTTCCAGTTTATTGAAGTGCTTGGTAATCTGCAGCTTTACATAAAACAACTATTTAATTTTCTTCCATTAGAAGCCCAAACTGCAATGTCTTACAGTGGGATTTTATATGGTAGAGAAACATAACACAGATCATTACTGTTAAGTAGAAGGGCTACATGGAGTTACTGTTTTTTTTAATAAATAAAAAATCCACAAGTATTGAGTGCAACTATTGATTATTTCAAGGAATCGATTATTCTATCAATTAATCAGTCAAGTGGATGATAAAAATTTTTTCACTTCGCCTCTTACGTTGTCTTTTTTAAACAATATCAGAAATAAAAGACGGAAATGATCAAGTAATTCAGTTCCTTTTTTAAATGGTAAATAGACTGAACTTATATAGCGCTTTTCCAATCATTCTGACCACTCAAAGCGCTTTACACTAGAGTCACATTCACCCATTCACACTCACAAACGCTCACACATTCATACACCAATAAGGAGTTCGGTAGGCAATTTGGGGTTAAGTGCCTTGCCCAAGGAAACATCGACACGTGGCAGGAGGAAGCTGGAATTAAACCTACAACCTTCCGATCACAAGATGACGTCTCTTCCCACAGAGCCACGGTCTAAATAAGAAAATAAAGAACTTATTGTCTAAAATGCAACAGCATACAATTCCTTCAGCGAATTTTAACCAGGTGAAGCTAAAATTATACCACTTGAGGAGTTTGGGACACAATGTATTCACAGAAAAATGTGATTTCATCTTGTTTTTTTGTTTTTGAGCAAAACTGTATTTTATTTATAAAAATGTTCAACTCTCAGTTCAAACTCAATGAAATCCCAATGAATTTTTTTCTGTACTGATCAGTGGAGAGGAGTTTTCATCTTACAAAAATTTGCCTTTTTTCAGTCTGTATACTCAATTTGACGATTAATCAATTTCTAAATTAACTGACGATTTAACAATCAATTAATCACGATTAATCAAATTATTTATTTCAGCCCTATCGTGTGTATTTGCATACGTCCCACGAGAGGGAATTCAAATGTTTGTTTTTGTGCAAATTCCAAGCCATTATGACTGTAGATATTCAAACTTTTTGTTTCAGTTCCGTCTTCATCGTTTTTTTATTGTCTGTTTTCTTATGTCTTTTATCTGTCTTATTGTCTGTGCTTTGGATTTATTTCTTTAGATTAATGTTTAAATTTATTGTGGGTACTAGATTCATTGTGGGCGACTGTGGTTGTGTAGGTAGAGTAGTCGTCTTGTAATCAGAAGGTTGCAGGTTCAATTCCAGCCTCCTCCTGCCACATGTCAATGTGCCCCTGGGCAAGGCACTTAACCCCAAGTTGCCCACCAAGCTGTGTATCAGTGTATAAATGTGTGAGCTTTTGTGAGTGCAAATGGGTGAATGTGGCTCTAGTGTAAAGCACTTTGAGTGGTCAAAAATGATCAGATAAAGTGCTATATAAGTTCAGTCCGTTTACCATTCAGGTCTTCCTCATTTTCACATTCTGATCAGGTAGTTTCTTTATCAGCAACTGTCTTCTCAACTGTCTTCCTCATATTCATGTAGGCCATAAAAGATTATATATTTTTAGCTATATCCTCAAATCAACAAAATTAGCAAAAACAAACACTTGAAATATAAGTCCACGTCTGGAAAGAATCAATTCAGCATATGTAGTTATTTTTTAAACTTGAAAAAAGTTGTTTTGTAGGATGATCCAAATCACTAAGATGCAGCTGTATAATTTGTCCTTCCACTTTCATTTATAGAAGCTGGCTGCTTCCCACACTTCAAGTTGAAGTCAAGTGTTTCCTGTCAAACAACTCATTTATCAACTCATTTATTTCTGCTCTGAGGTTTGTGTGCCAGCTCAACCTTTATGGACATTCCTACACGTTCTGCTGCTCAGAGTCAGAATCTCTCCGTCTGTCCATCTGCTAGCCACAGACCGTAATCAAGAGTCATGGAACCTCTCCACTGATCCACATTAAAGTTTCTCCTGTAATTATTCCTTCAGTCTGTGTGGCATGGTACTACTTTGATTTGGTTTTAAAGACGACATTTAGCAAAAGAGAAATAAAGGTTGAATATTTCTGTGTTCACCTTGCAGCTGAATACGATTCACTTCTGAATTTTTGGGACAATGTGCGATCCATGTTTGACTTTTTCATACCAGGGTGTTTGACTTTTTCATACCACGGTGTATGACCCACTTCCAATTTAATCAGTCAGCAGCCTGAATGGTCACGTAGCAGTTCGTCCAACTTTCACCTCACTGATGTGAGGCGTCAGATTTCTTCACCACCAGAAAGCCAGACGCTGTGACTCCAGAAATAATTTTTAAAAAATGTCTCAGAAATGTAATTATTAAATTCTGGAAATATCTGTTTTGGTAGCTCTGTTTCCATTACAAATATGTTCAAAACTTTGTCGACATTCCGCTAACATCAAACGAACAATTTTGCAACTATGGTGTTTCCATTAAACAAGAAACTGTTAAAACCACATGTGAGTAAGTTTGTTCACGTAGCAATTTATTAAAAACACACTGCATCATCGTCCTCCTACCACTTCCTGTCTTCTTCTTTTATTGTTTTCGCCAGTAGTAACATCTGGTTGTTGGCTACATGACACGTGATTTGAAAAAAAAATAGCTTCCATTAGTTTTGTAAAATATGGAAATTTTGATAGTCAAAAAACCACCTCAACCTATCGCAAAAAACTTTTTTTATCAAAGAACGTGAGTTTTTAGCGCGTTTCAATTGAGCAAAATTATTCCAATTGATTGCAATTTGCGCAATTATTTTTTAATGGAAACCATAGTTCCACCAATTCTGGTTCTGACTACTCAGCCAAACAGACTCTCTACAGAAGAGCATTAATACATATGCTGAATTAATGCTCTAGAGCATTAATAGCAACTTAGATGGAAATGCTAACAAGCATTTCCATCAGTTATGCTTATTAGTAGCTAACTTCACCTTGTTATGATCTTGTGACCGTGCTGTCGGCTCACCTTGCTTAATAAACTTAAAAAATTATCCAAGAATAGCCCAATTTTCAGGGGATTGTAAACCATTTACAAATAGCTCGAAAATACAAAAATCGGATTTCAGTGAAAAGAATCGGAGTTCAACATCTGCCATGTGAACAAAGCCTGTCAAGTCTCAAGTGTTTAATGACTAAAGGAAATATGCTTTTATTATCAATGCAGTTAGAAATTCAAACATTGTGCTTGTCATTAAAGCTGGCTTATGACAAACATAAACCAGCTTAAATAAACATTTAGTGATTGGAATTGAATCTTTTAACATGTAATTCAATCTGCGAAACATTGGCAATAAGCAATTATAACAGTTGAAAGCTTTACTAATCTTTGGGTCATTTAAAACTGTCCAGTTGGAATGCAACAGCTCGTGGTCAATGAGAAAAACATGTAAAACACATGCAGAGACTGGTTCAGAAAAATAACGTTGGGATCTCTGAGCTCTATTTTCTGAATTTGCTAAGTTTGTAGAACATTACAACCAGATTTTCACTTACTGTATGTAAATGAATTTAACTAGAATAGCTTTAGATACAGATGACATTACAAACCCTGCAGTGCCATCTCAATTTCCAGGACTAAGCTGCTGCTTGTGTTTGTGAACACAACTCAGGTTAGATTTCACATGTTCCTTCAAGTAGTGACTATCCTCCTCTGCTATAAGTGTCTTTTTACAAGAGAAGATAAATGTTTTTTTTCCTCACGGTAAGTTGTGACCCTTTTAGTTTTTACAGCTATTATGGAAGTCACTCAGATTACAGCCTGTGAGCTTCCTGGATGTTTTTGCTGTTGTGACCGCTAATGCTGAAAGCCAATAAAGTCTTTCAGTGGGCCACCGCCACAACAAAAGAGCCTTTTGTAAGACTTGTTTGCCTTACAAAAATGTTTCAGGAAGTAATAAAATGATTTGTCTTCCATGATCATGTTTATCTTATGCAAAAAAACGCAATTAAAATCACACAAGAACGAGTTTGTTCGCGCTAGAAGTCAAATAACATCATCCTCCAACCACTTCCTGTCGTTTGCGGTTTCTGCCAGTAGCAACATCTGGTTGTTGATCATGTGACTTGTGTAATGCAAAAAGTGTTTCTATTGCAGTTTTGTGAAATAAACTGGTTTCAATATGGGAAAAAAACTCTTCCTAGCAGCAAAACTTTATATCAAAAAATGAGTTTTTACGAAATTGCCATATTTATTTTCTAAATGTCAAATTGCGCAATTATACAGTCACTTGAAATTTAAGGTCGGGCCGTTGTTAGCATGCTGCACATGGTTAGCTTCTCACCTGCGAGTACATGTTGCGTAGTATTTCAAGTATTTTGGATTATTACTGTTTTGTGTGGTCTTGTTAGTATCTGTACATGTTGATGTGCCTGTTTATTGTGACTTTTAAGTTACTTCACGTGGGTAAGTATAGCTCATCTTTAAGCTTTCCTTCCTTCCAAGTGACGCTAAAAGTTGGACGAAGTTCCCACCGTCTGTGAAAGCGAAGCGCTGCTGATTTTACATGTCGCCATATCT